>JARWCS010219651.1:0-13706 GCA_034783895.1 Geukensia demissa | reverse complement strand
ATTTAAATGGTCTCTTAGTATAACATAGAATAGATGATATGATCAAATACATTTTAGCAAATAATAGCCACTTTTATTAAAGTGAGCGATCACAGGCTCTCAAGAGCCTCTAGTTTATATTAAAAAGAAGGAAGTCAGTTCATTTTATTATAAATATTGATTTGCTGTTCTTTGTTTGCTTATGGAAATTTGATTTATTTTGACTTTCTTTTCTATTTTTTTAACTATTGGGAGAGTAACTTCCGCTTTTGGAATTTAAAATGTACTTTTGTCACATTTTGTTATATTGATTTTGACGGGAATAGATATCTCTATCAATTTTCGTTTTCAAAAATATCGAAAGTAGTGCTTATTGTTTACAGTTTTGCATTGTGCCATTGTGCCATTTCCCGTATTGTGCTAGATTTCCTGATTGACAACATTTTTATTACGCTGTTAGGACTAGTGTTTAACAGACCATTGGTATTCTAATGAGAACCGACTGCGCTTTATTTCTCGCCTATTTATTAGGATCAGTATGGCGAATATATATCTCTTTTGATAATGTACTCCAGGGCTTGTCATTTTGATCAGGATTTAATCGATAGAAAGTTGGTGCTGACAAAAAAGCTGCATAACCAAGGATTTCTGGTGTAATGATTTAAGTCATGTCGGTCGTCCACATGACTTAATTTTCCCTTAGAAAATATCTATTAACTAATGACAACGGGATTTTTCCAAACGTAGTAACTTCAATTTCTATACAGAAGCGACTATAATCGTTTGTAACTAAACACCGCTTTGACTACCCGAACCGGATGCAACTAATGGATCAGCAGCGGTTTTTCGTGTCAGCGCAACTGAGTTCGCCCTAGTTTTCATAGGTTTTGTGTTACTTAAGCCTTAAGGAGGTTGGGGTGTCTATATACAAATCGATATAATTTTTTTTATACTTTGTCAAAAGATAACCTATATTGTGCTCTTCAAAAAAATATAATCAATTGTCTATGTCACCCAACTTGTTTTCAAGCAACAGGTTGTGCAAAATGATGCCAAGACACCCGAACCTCCTTAATTGTCTGTAGTTTTCTAATGGTTTGTCTTTCTTTTCTTTCTGTTAGTCACTGTCTATGATATATTTTTATTTCTACTTTAGATGCATCTAGCAACAGTCCGTTAGAAAATGAAGTAATTGAAATTTTTTCTGTGATTCTGTATTCATTTTAAAAAGTTAAAAATAACGACGTTACTTTTATCACGATAAAATTCAGAAGACATTTTACAATTATAGCAAAAAAACAGAGTTTGGTACAATAACAAGAATTATCAGCAAATTGTTCAGAATGACAACTGACTATGTATCCCAAGGACAACGATCTAAATATACATATTACATGCATTTAATGTTTTTCCAGAATACGATATTGTTTTTCCGGACACACCCAACAGCACATACACCGTATTACAGCTTCATTCAGTATCTATGAAGATACCATTTGTCATAAGCTTTCATGTTAAATGTCAGACATACTGTCAAGGAACAATATTTGAGTTATATTTATCCAACGGAGAAGAAATTGAGTTGACAACAGATTCGCTAAAAATTAACTTGTAAGTAAACATAATGTTTTGTACTAAGGAAAACCAAATAGACTGTATCAACGATAATAGTACCCCGTAAAAAATGGTTGGATTATATCAAAAATGAAAAGTTAACGATAGAGAAGTCAGATCGTCTTGACTTTCGTTAAGTCAAATTCCAGTTTTTTCGAGGCTGATTTGGGTAGAGTGAGAATTCACCAGTATTTATATAATTTTTCGTTGTTTTAATTTTCATATTGTTGAAGATCATCACAGAAAGGGGAATTGAATTGCAAAAGATAAGTGTAACGGAACGTGAGAGTAATGTAGTAAAACAATGTCTTTTTTCTTTTGCTTTGTATACAAAGTGGACAACAAAATAGAACAAAGTGATAAATGAATTGCCAGAACACTTTTTGCTTATTTACAAATAGTGAGATATATCACTAGTTGTATAACAGAATAATTCTTAAATGTTTTTTTAAAATCTTGACACGTATTTTAAATGTCTACAATTGCTGCATTATCTGGTAGTGCTTCAGGTGATTAACGAAATCAGATATTTTAGATTCATCTACTACAAGAGTAAAACACACAGCGAATCTGAAGTAAAAAATAAGCCAAAAAATTTACATACTTATAGTTGCCACATCGCTCAATTTTATGTTATTTGATCGTTTATTATTTTGTTTGTAGAAATCTCTATGACCTGTTGGCATTACCGGATCTATCACACAAGTGGCATCATTTAGAGGTTCACTTTGATAGAAATAATACCATATTGTTCATTGATAAGCTTGAAAATCAGATATTTATGGATCAGCTTGAGCTTTCTCTCAGTGATTATGATGTAAACGTTACGTTAGGTGGTATGTACTTTGCAGATTAAAAGGAAAGCCCTACCATTAGGTGCACAATAGAAATTTATTTACCAAAAGTCAATTAACTCTTTAAAAAACCGAAGTCGGTAGATGATAGTAAACATTTAAATGACAAACTTCTTCATAACTAGCTCTTAGTTAAAACATCACAAAGAAAAAAACCGATACGGAAACAGAGCTTGCAATTAAGGATCATACTCGGTCATGTCCCTAAATATGACGACAATAAGAAATACCTAAGCTTATGATGACAATATTTGCGTTTTTATGTTACGTACACTGACATTGTGAATGCAATCGTTGTTAAAGTTGTTTGGTGTACATCGAAATGATTGACAGCCTTCCTCATTTTAAGTAATTCCGATTTGTACTTTATACAGGACAATATTACAATTTGAAACATACGATCGAGCCCTGTGACAATAAAAGTCAGTTGGGAAAATTGTAGATGCATCAGTCATTCCAGCAAGCATAACATAAAAGAACATATTTTATGAAAAATTTTGTTGCAACATTTAAAAACATAAATGGTTTCCTTAAATAAACAAACATGTTTACATTCATGTCAAAATACAGGTTTACCAATGTTGATTAAAAATGGCGAATTTTGATATATTTTTTTACATTTCGAGGAGTAATCCAATCATTCAAACATAGTAGAGGAAGAACTCAAATCCAAACAAATCAAATCAGAAATCCGAATCCAGCGGTAGGGACAACTTCTCGGGCAATACGTTTCGAAGTCTTACCGTATTTAAAAAGGCTGTAAGTATTTCAAATCGTAGTGTGACATATCCAAATCTCGTGTGAAGAATGTTTCGCGTTAATTTAACGTGAACATAACTAAATTGATGTGAATATTTTATTTTTTTGTAATGTCAATTTTTTCTACCTTCATATTTTTGTGCGAATTTAATTTGAAATTAACGTTAACAACATTGTTTGTATAAAACTTTATTTATAATGCTATATCAAAAATGACATTTCGCATTCCTATGCTGTTTTAAATTCTCCACGATAACAATAAGCAAAAATATGCGCAATTTCCTGTTTATTATATTTAATATGGCGCTTTGTTTCAAACAGGAAATGGGTTCATCGGTTCCATTTCGCAGCTCAACGTAGTGTCCAAAGAAACATACGAAATTAATCAACCTTCGTATTCATCGTGTAACAGTGAAAACGTTCCTTCGGATATAATCAACTGGCACGATTTTGCTTATAGTAATCTGATAAATGCTTACATTAGCATACCGTCGAAATGTGATGGTAAGTTAACTTTTCCTTAAAAAGTAACGTATATAACACAGGGATATGTAACTCTTTAATATTATTTTACAAACATCTCATGCAATAAAGATATATGCATGTCCAGTAATAAATTCAGTATAAGTTTTTTACTTAGAAATAGTATTTTGATCAGATTAAAACATACAGCCAACCAAAATGGAGAATAAATGGGGGAATGAGATTTTGGTATGCAACCTTGTAACTATACAAACTTTTTGAACATTAATTTATCTATCATTTTATTATGATTTGTAAATAATATAATATATGTTTTACGTACAGAACAAGTTTCAAGAGGATTGGAATAGAAGTTATTGAAAATGTGAATTTGAATGTCCTAATAACATGTGTTTCAATTTCGTGTTTCTCAAGACATCATCGAGATTTTGCAAGTCACCTATCCCTCCGTTATATACGTCACTGAAAAAAAAACAAAAATATATATTTAATCATGTTTATTAAATAAGACACAAATGAGGTTTTGGTTGGCAAAATTGCAAGACATGGACATTCAATTACATATAATCTTCCAAAAAGGGTTTTTAAATTAGTATAATTTACAAAAAAGGATTTCAAGGTCTTTCAAACCTAGCATCACTAAGCATGTTCCTAAATAGAAATTACTATAATGAGCATCTGCCTGAATGTAATGTGGATGAAGATGAAATCGAATCGGACATGGAATAGATTTTGTGGAGAATAACTTTTGCCCAAAGTAAATGAGCAAACTATTTACTGTACGTTTAAAACATTTCGGAACTAAGATTTTAGCGTGAGAAATTTGAGACATTACTATACAGACACATTGTAAAAGCTTTGTAGTTTGAAAGCATTTGAAAATATTCTACATTAAGGGGGTACCCTACACCATCAATAAAATAAATTCCACTCGTTTAATTTTCTTTTCATTTTGTTTAGTTGTTTAATTTGATAAATGAAGTAAAATATATAAATTTCATGAAATGTCAACCACACATTTCTCTTGAATTATTTCAATAGATATATAGTAATTTCATCATCAAAAAGTTTGGTCAATGAGATGCTTTTAACTTAAATATCAAATGATATAAAATTAAAACATTTAGATGATTTTACCCTTAGGTGTATGGTACCCCATTAAACAATTAGATACAAATTTAATAGTATTTGTTTAAAATCAAATATGTCATAAAGGTGTTATTTTATCCTAAGTATTTGATTTATCGAATTCCAGAAGGTGTTATCTTCATATAACACCTTCTGGAATTAAAAAAAAAATCATTGAGTTTATCATAGAGGTTTTATTCCAGAAGGTGTTATAACTTTAACTGCCTTTTATGGAAAAAATATAAAACCTTCTGCTTAATTATATGTTCAGTCAAACAGGAAAATATCAATACTATTAGAAACATGTAAATATATATCCTCTTGTATTAATATGTTGAATTACTCTCAGCATTAGAAGACAAAAATTCAAATATCTAAAAATAACGAAAAAATGCCGATAAAATACACAAATACCTTGATATGACGAAAATAACTATCGGATATGATAAGAATATTTTTCATCTGATTTAGGTGTTTTATCCATTTCTTGCGTGAACTGATATTTGATATGTTGCTGTTGGTGAACTGCTTTTTCCCGAGTGTATCACGAGCACAGCGCCATCACATATTTGTTCAAGTGATACCGAATTAAATAGTGATACATTAATACATTTACGATTTGTTTTGTCTCTAAACTAAATAAATTTCTAGAAAAGTAAGGTATTTTCCCCTGTTCACTTTTATCCTTATATGAATGAAACTGTGTTTTTCACGGGAAAATTTTCTCAAATGGTTGGCATGTTGAATATCCATATACATTTATTGATGATGTAAAAAAAAACGGAAACCGTTTGACAGGTTTTAATTCAAAATAAAATTTGCATAATATTATTTTTTTCCATTATTAATTTTACCAAAGATTATGATGATTGTTTGAAGAGACCATGCGAAAAGGGAAATTGTACAGACCAACTTGGAGATTATACTTGTGACTGCGATATCGGATACTCCGGAAAGAACTGCGAGGTTAATTTAGATGACTGCGTTGCACATACCTGTCAAAATAATGCAACGTGTGTGGACGAAGTTAATAATTATTCATGTGCGTGTGAATATGGTTTTACGGGTAAACTGTGTGAGATAGCAATGGGTGAGTAACTTTTTTTCGCAAAAAAAACTGAAAGTCGTGGGTTTCTTGCAAACTTTTTTCTTGTTGTTTACTATAGATGAATTTGAGGAAAATGAAAATGATTTAGTGTAAACGATTTTGTTAATAAGGTGATTCATGACATTTTTAACGTGATTATATATATGTATACTTTTGAATTAATGCAAAAAATTATAATAATGCAATAAAACTTTTGAATTACATATACTTTTCAGAATTAAATATATACATCATACAAATTCTAAAGGAGTACTTTCTAAGATTCCGGTAATCGTTAAATCATGACCCGAAAAAACACACTAATCTGACGACAAAATTGTGTGCAGATGGAGGTTTAAACAAAAACTGAAAAACACTTTTGTCATATTGCTTCAGTGGTTGAAGATATTTTTCTATAGAATGTTTTTTGTGGAGTTATTTCCCCTAATCTATTTTTTAAGCGAAATTCTTGTATTTTATTTCTTTTATTACTGACGATAAAAATTATAATAATGCTAGTTTTTGTAAAGTTCATAACATACTATATTTGAACATTGGTAAGTCTAGTGTAGACTTCCCATTAGAGAGATCAGAAGTGCACAGTTCAAAGAGACAATACAAATTTGAAACAAACTTCTAGAAAAAAAAGAACAAAGCTTGAAATTTTGTATTTTGAATTTATATTATTTTTGTACTTTTTGTGGACCACGATTCACTTTTATCAGCATACATAGAACAATACATACATAACCCGTTCTTGAATAAAAAGAATATAAAATCAACTTAAAATCTTATGTAATGTTTTCAGTTGATTCTCTTAATGAAAAAAAAACCACGGTTGATATGAAAATAATGTACAAATAAGCTCTCAAGTTCTGGGTTGTGTCGAAACTCTCTTAAATACATGTAAATTAAGAATATTGAGAAAAGCAATACATATTTCTGAAATAGTGGATGGTTCGTGGTCAAAATGGGATAACTGGACAGAATGTTCTGTGAGTTGCGGAAATGGAACAATTCAGCGGCGACGTACATGTTCTGACCCTTTGCCAGACAATGGTGGTAAATACTGTGAAGGTTCAGATACGGAGACCGACCAATGTAGTTTAGAACCATGTAGAGGTATTTTGTTTATTTAAGATATTTTTACATCTTTATGAGGGGGCTATGTTTTCCTTTGCCATGTCGTAATTAATATCTGGACAATAAATGCTTAGTAAATTTCTGGTATATCTATCTTTGAGTACCTTTTTCTCTCAGATATATGCTGTCGGCTTATCTTATAATAGTTTAGATTATACCTCCAAAGTAAGGTTCCATTTAATAGTCAGTTTGCATACCTAAGGACTGCATGTCACTACTGCGTTTCACGGTAGATATAACTAATGATGGACTGATGTACATTTAATAAGAAATGAAAATATGATACCTTATTAAAAAGCCAGGTTTTCTACTTTTTTGTTACTTAATAGGATTCGAAGGCACCAAGGGCACAAACGAAAAAAAAATACCGTTTAAAGTTATGTTTCAAAGAAATTTCCTGTGTTTTAATTCTGGTTTTCGTTACAAAATCGGATATTTGGAAATAATTGTGACGGCAATTAAAAAATTGAATTTCAGTTGACGAATACAAATTTTTCAAATAATTCTACCGTTTGTAAAAATGCTAGTTTTTTGATTGGCCGAGAAGTGCGACATTGTTTATTACAACATTGCTTATTACAATTAGCGTCGCATTTGCAAAAAAATACTCCGTCGCACAGACGCTTCAAAAATGATAGTCATTAATTTATTTTAAGTTATTCACATGCATGTCATGGTGTTTTTTTTTCAGAATGTTCAGTTTTAGTAGAACCAGACAACTCTACACTATCTTGCACTAACAGCAGTGGTATGATTGTTTGTTCACTTAAATGTGACGAGGGATTTGATTTCGATCATGACGTCAAGGGCGAGTACAGATGTGGTAATGAAACATATCATTACTGGGATTTCCAGACCGAGGACAATCCTTATGGACGACTTCCATATTGTACTGGTTAGAAAAATACCTTATTACATGCAGCGCAAGTTGTTCATACCAAATTAATTGTTGGTCACCGGTTTTGCTTTAAGCTTAATTGGTATCTTTTTTTACTTTTGATATTTAACAATAATTTTGTATTGCATTTTGTCAAAACTTTAATAATTGATTAATAGAAAAACCAAAACTGTGTGTGGTTTTTTTTTTTATATCAACGTACTTAGATAATAGCAAATAAAATTTTTAACTGTTAATTGCTCTTGAGCTTCATATTCATTTTGTTTCTAGCATAGCATATTTTTCTCACGTCAATTTTATGTTAAGTTCATACAAGATGAATTTCATATAAAATTCACAAACAAACAACGTTTTTAAACTTGAATAATATTGCCTGTTAAATCTACATTGAAATTTGTGATATGCAAATAAATTTATCAACAAGTCAAATTTCACAAGTTAATTCGAATTGACATAATGTGAAATAATTACATGAACATTTTTTACGTAATTTTCTGGTACAATCATACTGTTAACCATTTTCGAGAATTCAAAGGGAATAAATGGTTCGACTATGAAATCAGCAACATGAATGTAGCATTTTTCGGTAATTTAATTTTGCGTTGCGAAAGGTCGCGGAAATAACTATTTCCCGATTTTACAGTGTAATGCACTGTATTTACCTGTCGAACGCTTTATATAATGTATTCCTAACAAGACTTTTATCTCTTTATCTTTTCCAGAAATAGTTGAATCAAATAAAATACACGTGAAACACTCCGCATTCTACGATATGGCGGAATGTGATACGGCATCAATAGCTGATGTTACCAATAAAATATCTAGTCGTCTGTCATCAGCTGTCCAACAACTAACCTGTGTCAAATCAAACATTTGTAACTTGTCCAGGAACAAAATAATCAACTGTGAGAAGTCAAGAAAGAAAAGGTCAACAACTGAATCAAATGTTGGATTTTCCATGACATTGACATGTGATACCAGTACATGTAAGTTATTTAGAAGTTCTGAAAATGACATATGTGTATGATAATTACTCATTGTTCTTATATATTTTCATACTGTTGTTTTTCTACGGATTTTCCTATAAGGACATATTAATAGAAGATGCGATGATTACTGTATGAATATTGTTCAAGATAAATTCCACAAGAACATGATGAAGTCACAAAAATCTTCTTCACTTAATACTGAAACAGAAAAAACATGAATAAAAACGATTATTTTAAGGTTAATTTGTTGATTTATTTTTAACGGTTTAGTTTTCTATTCTAGACGGTACAGATAAATGTTTTTACGGTTTAGAAGATGCCATAACAGAATTGAAGTCTTTAGAAAACAGTACAGCATTAGAGGTTCTACAGAACAGCAGGGCCTACAATATTATACATAATTCTTCGACATCCGATAGCAGCCTTGACTGTCCAGTCGGTTCTGTAGCAGTTCTTGCTTACTGTGGTAAACTACTTTGTACAATTTATTATTACACTTTAAAGGATAATTAATGAACTTTGCGGTGAATTTAAAAAAAGATTAATAAAAATAATTACTCGATATAATAATAATATACTCATAGTATAATCAGCTGGCGGAGCCGATTTTTTTTTTTATTTAATTGCGATACGTTGAAAAAAATTGTTTTATGTAATAGTCTTTACTCTTCTGACTTAAGAAATATATCACGAATCAGTATTTTTTTATTTCAAAAACCACTTGTCTCGAAATGTTCTTATTATTTCATTTAAGTTATCAGTAGCTAGGTCAGAGGGACTTTCACAGAAAATAACCAGTCTGAAATTGAAGTTCAAAATGCTGATTTTGCATGCATATTGCATAAACACCATTTCATAACAATTTTTTAAATCTTATAATATGCACACGTAGATTAATTAATGCATAAAGTACGGTGGTCATTTGTTTAAACCTCTGACCTAGGATAAAATGGATCCGGAAGTTTATTGGACATCTACATGATATATAAAACCATTAAATCACAAAAATAAACCAGAAAACCCCAAGATGCAGAAAAGTCATTTGTTTAAATATTTGCCCGAAGTTACAAAAATCCACAAATTTATTAGACATCTTAATGCTATAGGAAACAATCCTGTCACATAACTAAAATCGAAAACCCATAATTGCAGAAAGAGTTTTATTTATTTCAGGTACTGGAATGTATGTTCGAAAGATACAATTTACATCTTTCCACCATATTGTAATTGTTAATTTCCCTGATTTTTATCTCTATACTTGGCTTATCGGCGTTCATTACTGTATATTTCATTTGTGCCAGGATGTACGTAGAAATTCATAAAGTTTGACTGGTTTTCCTATTTTTAGCCCCAAGTATGACGAATGTAAATAAAAAAGCGCTTTACCTTAAATTTGATTTTAGTTCAAATTATTCTAGCTCTACCTTCCGGCAATCGATGTCATGATAATAATGGAACAATAGTGATGATAGCAATGTATGCCTGTTCTGTTTTTAGTTTTTGTGGCTACAGCTTTTTTGCATTTATTCCTAAATTAATTTTTATTGTTGCAATTATGTTGGGATTCTTTTATTCGTGGGAAATTCGAACTAATGGGTTATTCTCGTATTGATCAACTGAGGAATATGCCCGTATTTGTAAATGAATTAATTTCTGTGCCATTAATGAATTATTTTGCTAGAAAATATATTGAATAAAAGTGAATACAAAATTATGGGTAGATTAAGACTAAAACTTATACTTATTTTTGTCAAGTATGAAGCTGCAGACACAGGTTTTTTTATAATTCATTTTTATCCTTATATCTGAATTATAGAATTATTTATAATTCAGTGCCATGTAGTATTGGGCATTATGCCAAGGGCGATGATTGTTTGTCTTGTCCAAAAGGAATGTATCAAGACAGAACGGGACAAACGTTTTGTTTCTCTTGTCCGGAGGGAATGACCACAGAAGGAACGGACTCTATCTCAGTTGATGATTGTAATGGTGAGAATTTTCATTTTTTTGTAATTTATTATAGATTAATAGAGACATATACAAAGGTCATCACATTGTTACTGAAGAGAAAATAATGCGGAAAATATGGTTGAATACCCTTCTTAAATAGTTGATATTCTCAAATATTATGTACCTGTTTTTTTAAGAGTTAAATGTAGATGAAACTAGTGTTTTTCTAATTTTGCGTAAAAATGCTGCATCAGGGAGATAAATAAAAGTATGCACATTTGTTAATACCAGGGTATGCTATGATGTAACTTGCATGGTTGTTACCTACTCAAAAAACTTAATAAAATATGAAAACTACAATTTCAGTGCCAACATCCGTCCCCGAAGAAGAAAATGAATGTAAGTATAGCTTCTGTCGGGAAGACTTGACTCAATAATATATACATTTTGTCCAGTCACTAAGATACAGACAAAATAGCATAGGTGTTCATAACTATATGTTACTAAGCACCCCGTCAACGATAAAAAAAGGTTTATGTACATATAATGCAACATTGATAAACTTGTATCTACAAACATCTACAGGTCACCCTTAGATCTTAAACAATAGACAACGTTCCACAGCGTTACCTAAGAAGTAGAAGGCCACAAAATAAAATTGATGACATTTAAATGTAACGATAATTCGCCGGTTTACATACTAAAAGAGGTCAATGTAAAATGTTAAACAGTACGTCACACAATTAAATTCGAATTCTGCAATAATTACTAGGTAAAATGAGCATGTATCTTAATGGCAGGTAAATTACAGATATTCGCCTCACTTCCTAGGTCATATATATGGACAAATAGAGGTTATAATCATCAATAGATTGACAATTTGATATTCACGTACATCGTATCTGTACATGTGTAGGTCTTTTCCTTCTGGAGGTTATAATTTCTTTATTCCTGAAATGACGTTTACCGGAAGAGATAACGGGCAATGCGGTGGCTGTATTTAAAAAGGCAGGAACTGCTTACCCTTCCGAATCACATGAGTGGACACCCGGTTATTGGTACAGAAGGAATTGTTCAAATTTAAATGTTGTTTTTAGTTTAATATGTACAGTATCTGTCATGTTCTTGTTCATGTTTTTGAGATTGTCGTTTCTGATGACTTTTTCTCTTTTATCTGACTCTTCGGTTTTCTTTGGCTTCCTCATTCCTTAAAACGATAAATTACAGGCTTTCGAAAAACCTTTTGAAACTGTTGATAGTTATGATTTCTCTACTCTTGATACTACACTTCCACATCACCAATAAAGCTCTGAAATTTAAACAAAATCAACATGGTCTTAAAATTCATCTTAATAAATTTATCCGTAAAGGATATCATCAAAACATTATTATTAAATATTTAAATGTGGTCGGTTGCTGTTGGGTTTTTAACTAGCAGACAGCAACTGCGCGTACTCTTTCGAGATAGATACTTTTGTTGTATCACGTATTAGTTAAAATTGGATTTGTTGTTGGTTTTCAGTATCGATCTCAAGTGTTAAATCCATTTCAACAGATTTTTATAGTGTGTTTTTATTGCTGTTTTGTCTTTTTTCAATAGATTAGGTCGATTGTCGTGTTTTATGAATAGTTTCACATTTTGTATTTCGGGGCTTTTTACAGCTTCGTTATAGTGTAGACTCTGGTTCATTGTTGAAAACCGTAATGGGCCCTGTGAAGTTTAGATTCGACTATCATTTGGTGGATGGCTGTCTCATGGACAATCATGCCACATCTCCTATTTTTATATTACATTTTAACCTGTAGTTAAATCCTGTACAAACTAACCAAATTTCACACGAGTTAAATCTCACTCTTTGTTAAAAAAGTTGAACAACTAAGCCCAGATTCTTAATTAAAAAGTCATCAGTAAGGTTAATACGCAAAACACTTTTCTTTGATATGATGGAGTCAAAACTGCAATTCATTAGGTTGCCAGATGCATTCAATCACAGTTTCCTTTAGTTGAACATACCTCTCCTAATAAAATGTATAAACTGACCTCGTATTGATATCTCAATCGCGCAATGTACCAGTTATAGTTAACAAAATCATGAAGTGTCATTTTTTGGAAATGGCAAAGGTTATATGTATCAAATTTCATTTTGGTTTTACATGAAAATGTGTTATGATTGACATGAGACATCCATCCACCAAATAAAAGTCGAAATCAAACTTCTTAGTTCTACAGGTCTTATTTTGGCCTTTAAAAATGAACCGGGATCCATAAAGGAAGCCTTTTAGATTTAAGGCCCCAAAAAATACGAAATTTAAAATTATTCATAAAATTCGAAAATCGACCTAAACTTTTGGGAAAAAAACGGAGACCGAATAACAATAAACATGATAACAACGACAACCCCTAGACTATAGCTTCCTGGCATGGGGCAGTCGGTAATTTCTTCTGTAATCCGGAACAGTGATGTGACAAAACAACAATAAAGCATACGATAAAAACTGTTGGAATGGATTGAACATTTGAGATCGATAAAAAACAAACATAGTATCAAGTTATACAAGATACAAACAAAAGTATCGTACTCGAAAGAGTACTCGCAGTTTCTGGCTGCTAGTTCAAATCTAAAAACTGATAAGGAAATCATTTTTTCTCAAAAATACGGCATTAATCAAAACATGCCATTTACATATATTAGTATATGATATATTTTTTTATATTTCTAGTGCCGATTGTTCTTGGAGTTTGCTTAAGTTTTCCTGTAATAACAATATTTGTTTTTGTTGTCATAGCATTTCGACATAACAGGTAATTTTGTTATATCGAC
>JARWCS010219540.1:0-13706 GCA_034783895.1 Geukensia demissa | reverse complement strand
ACCCAATCACGTGTTATATGTCTCGACCAATAATAAAACAGTATTTAAATGAAATACTAACATACTGTAATTATACATATTTGTTTTACTTTCAAACCCCCTACCTTTTGTAATCATAAACTGTTTTCCATCTCCTTTACGTTGGGCAGTCGATTCAATAGTGCACATATGTTGTTGGAGTGCAGTGTCTCTGACGTTTACCCCATTTATTTTCATTTTCTGTTTTCATGTATTATTTTAAGTAACCGTAAAACATTGATAACTATTAATGATTTTTGGTCTTATTTAAATTTTATTAATAGAATGCCCTTAAACTTTTTTTCTTGTTTTCTTATATTTTGTAATACCTTGCAAATATTTTTTCCTACAGCATATACTTTCATCTTTAATAATTTGCTCGTTTGATGCCTTTAGAATTAAACAATAAGCACAAAGAACGAGAAGCTTTTAATGGACCCATGATTATCACAATCAATGTTTTGGGAATTTTTTTGTGCCGACTCAATCTATGATATTAAATGCAAAATATAGAAAATGCGTATCATCAATTTCTACATGAACAAAACATGAAAAACAGTGCACTCTATGTGATTCTATAATTGTGTGCTTTCTGTAATGCTCTGTTCACTGTTTGGGATATATAGTTTCAATGTTTTTCCATGAGCTAAGAGTTTAAGCGTATTACCACTCAGTGTACGAACACTGGCTGTTGAAGTATTAGTATGCTTGCTTATCATTGTTGTATAGTGAGCTTCAGAAGTGTCTGTATAATTAGAATAACTTTGTGGAATTGTCTTCTTATTTTCTTCTGTGACTCTAGTAACTGACACGGATTCACTAAGACTGACACTAGAAAAATGTTCGTCATACTGTTCATCGTATGTCGGATTATCAACGCCAATGCGAGATTCGAAGGATTGTTCGTTTTGTTCGATTTGACCATTAATATATGTTGATGATATATCACAGGTTTCAACTTTACTTCTCGTGGTTTTGTTGTCCAGATCTGTTATGGAAACATTACGTGACGTATTCGGTGTTGTATGTCTGCTGACATTGATTTCAATATCTTGATCCTGAGCCCATTCCTGTTCATCTCCTTGAGCAAAAAGGTCAAAGATTATTGTTCCTACTATACCAACGCCCACACAAATAAAGAAAACTATTTGCCACTCCTCCCGTGTTCTCTGTAAATAATCGAAGCAATGTATGCGCTACATTTTTATTTGCCAATTTTGATTTTCAGTCTGTAAAAATCGTTAAAGAACCATAATTCTGATATTTCACATTCAAACATATCATTATTCTGCATACAAATCCACTCTTGCTGAATTCATTGCTTATTTGGGTCATATACATTAAAACCAACAAAATATTGTTTTTACATGTAGTTAGTTTAATAAAATAATCTAGAAACATTAAAAGCATTGAATCACTTTGCTTATAAATATTTATGCCTTACAAATGATAACTGCAAATAAACATAAAAACCAATGTACACGTTTATTATGTTCGTACGAGCTTTGTTCAACAAATAATAACTAAAATTAACTCAGGATCTGTTGTATTTTGAAGCAGAAGTAGTAATATAAACTTACGTTCTGGACAATAGCCGTCGTTATAAGTGGTGAGACAAGCGCCGCCAGAGAAGAAAAGGTTATAGTCATGCCATTGATAATTCCAGCAAATCTAAACATTAATTGTAACTGTAAATTGCACGAAATCATGATCAAATTATAATTTTTCCATAATTAAAACAAGTATTTACTTTTAATATTCTGCAACAAGGACTCGAATGAGTAAAAGGAGTTCGAAAATACTAAAAGGGCAGACAGAAATTGTTACGTCAGAAGACATATAAGACCACGACGAACAAAATGAACCGAAAGGCAAACAAAGTACACACAACACTACCCTAGTACTGAAAACTAAAAACCCTACAAAAACTCCAAATACAGCGGTAAGGGCAACTACTATGTGCAATACGTTTCGAAAACTTTCCGTATTTTCATTGCTGTAGAATTTATACAAATCCAGTATCTAAATTATGATATTGCACTTAATAGTTTCCCTGCCGTCGGATTTGCATTCCAATTTCGATTTGTTTGGATTCGAGGGATTCTTTTGCTTTGTTTCGATCGTTGATTGATTATATTTCGGTTCTAATGCTACTGATAAGAGGAAGCTCCTTGAAACTACCACACAGCATACCCAAAGCATTGGTAATTTTTTATTTTGAATCCCCTGGGTCGATGATCATGTCCCCGAGGATATTCACCAGCCCAGTTGTCAGACTTGTCCGACACGAAAGTTATCAAACAATGTTTACAGAAATTTGCTACATTTGCTAAAATTTCAACGCACTGAAAGACGGAAAGACTTCGAAAAGTATTGCACTTAGTAGTTGTCCCTGCCGTCGGGTTTGACTTCCAATTTCGATTTGTGGGCTTCTTTTGCTATATTTTGATCGTTTACTCCCTATGTTTCAGTTTTAATTCTACCGATGAGAGGTTACTCCCTAGTAACATATAGCATACCCAAAATATTCCATATTTATTTAACATTGGAAATTTTGTATATTAAGAGTTATTGCTAGGACGAACAGACAGACACTATCGATGATTACCATATACCACCTACAAAGTGGGGTATAATGGTGCTTCCAAAACTAGATAAATTGAGAAATGCTACCCTACGTGTAACCATGGAAAAGTCCGTTTTGCTAATTGAAACGCCAAAAAAAAAAGTTTGAAGAAAAACTGAATAGGAGGTGCACAATTAAAATATAAAGTATAGATTCTGTGGACGTTTTTCTGAAACTGACAATTATACAACCCCTTTTGATTTTTGAATGGTAGACTATTGCTTATCGTACAACGATTAAATATCCCATGCCTTTTTCAGGACAATGGCACATTAATAACTAATGATGAATAAACCTTGCTTCATGATAAACCGACACTCTAAGCCAGATTTAAATTTACTCTTGAATGCTGCATGCTTAATGTAGAGGCAGCATATCCAAATCTAAGGTATTTGGTTTGACCGGGTCGGAGATTGAACGGCCTTCCTCACTCGAGGCAAGAACTCTACCTATTACACCACCTGGTACAACATTGAGTTGAGTAAAGACATGTAAATTACAATTTAATGTCTTTTTATGGTTTTTTGCTCTTTTGGAAAATACATATGACATATTTTCTGAATAATTTATAAAAGAAAATATATTTAGGCCTTTAAATCAATGGTGGCGACTTTCGACGATAAGAAAACAAAGCTCGTGTCATTAGAAAGGGAAATAAGAATTTGTAAAAAAAAATGCCCTCCTTTGTTGCTTTTTATGCACTTTTGGTAAATTTATGATTTCCTCAAAATCCTTTCATGCTTAAAATAATTTATTTTCTTACCTGGGTGCAATATCAAGATGGTTGGCTCTAAATCCGGAACTTGATGCTCCCTGAACAAACCAATAAAGAATAAGTAGGCAAACAGCCAGTTCTCTCTGTGTGTTGTCTAAATAACTTAATCCAACAAGAAAAGGGGCTGAAAACACCATACCTGTGCAAGAAAGGAAAGGGATTTTGATTTTTTTAAGGCGACTTTGAATGTGGATTAAAACGTGTGTTAAATATTAACTGGTTCAATGTTTGAATCACGCTGTATGGAGTAAAAAAATTAGCGGAAACAAGCAGATGCAGATCCGAGATTTGAAGTTAGAATGTAACTCTAATTTTTCCGTCTCTGTATTGTTGACATTTTTGTAATATTCATTTGATATATATTGTCTTTTCTGTTTTAAAAAAACTTATCTGCAACTTTCCAATAATCAACTTTCCGTTTATTGGTAGTACTAGCATTCAAGCTGCCCGGTATACATCTCCCAACTCATACGTTTTATGTACTATGTTTGTCTTTCGTTTCTGTTTTGTTGGTCAAGGTCTTGTCTGTCTTCTGATTTAATGATTTCTGTCTTCCCTTTTGGTATCTTAGAATTCATTTAAATTATCGTTCTTAATATAGTTTCGTCATATCTAACTTCAATATGCCTTACCTATCGTTTGAAATATAATTCTGATGGCACGGGTAGAGAGGTATCCACTAGTATAACACCTATCAGCAATGTACCCACTTACTACAGTCCCCAGTAACCTGCCCACAAATGGGACAGATGACACGACACCATTCTAAAAATAATAGAAAAGTGACAGCACTCTACTTGTTTACTGACGCGCTTATACAGGAAAGGGCTCATTTGTACTTCCAAATCGATTGTAACGCGACTGACGCGCGACAGTCGTATCATGCGGTAGTCGCGTGATGTTCGAGCGACTGTCGACGAAGTATATATGATCCCTTAGGATAATTCAAAGCAATGTTGTGTAAATGCTTTACAATAATGAGCTTGATGGTGCCCCGTGTTGTCTGGTAAGGTAAATATAGCCCACTCGTAAAATGGGAAAGTCCCACGAAACAGTAAGTTTATATCGAGCAACAACTAAGGCATGCCATATTAGCTGCATACCAAATTTCCATTCAATCAATTCTTTAGAAGCCGAGAGAAATGCGACGGGATGACAAAATGATTCCAATTTACAATTAATAATAATTCTTTTATATTATCTACATAGGAGTTAATCAAACATTGCGCTTCAGACGTAGATACCACTGCTGGTGGATTGTTTCCTAGAGTAGAATCTATACGGTAGTAATAAGTGATTTTAACCATCATTATAGTGTTGGACAAATATTGTTTAAAAAATAAGATGAGGTATTTTGTCCATAGGACAGCCATCCAAAATTGCAAAGCGTGTAAATCTCAAACTTCAACAGGTTGTCCTAAGGCCTTAAATAATGGAAACGAAGTCTACACCCTACGGCAAACTGTAAAGGACCCTTAAATATGTGATGATATTCAAATATAAGAACTATAAGACCAAATTAGTTAACAAGTAACACTAAAACATAAAAACAACGACGTCCACTAGATTACAGGTTCTTGACTTTGGACAGGCACACAAAGTGTGTGATAGGGTTAAAATGTTAGCGAGTACTCACCCCTTACCTGGGACAGTGTTGTGACAAAGCGACATTTTAACCAAACTTTAAAAACCAACTGTAAGATTTTTTTTTAAGTCGACACACACATACATTGTATATATATATATATATATAGTACGCGGAGGACAACAAGATGTAGAGAGCTACCGAACTCGAAAAAGTTCTCTCTCTTTCTGACAGCAAATTCAAAATCCAAACACAGTTAATGACAAACCTTGTTTACGGTGTATAATTGTGTTTGTAATTTATGGTTCAAATTATTCATTATGTCGATATTATTGAAGTTGATATGGTGGACTAAAACTGGTCAGCAGAAACCCCACCGCCGACTCTCCTTTTATTCTATTTATTGATAAAAAATAATAAATAAGTTGAAAATATACACTTACCAGAGCTGTATCAAACTTCATGATATCATTCATATAAAGAGGCAAAAACGTTCCCATTGTCGTAAAGATATATCCAAAAGCGACATGCGCAGAAAGTATTGCATAGAATGGAGGAGATTTCAAAATCTTCATCCATGGTGGGTCTGGCATCTGACAAAAGTAAAAATACTAAGGTAGTACTAACATCACTTTCTCTGCATGAAATATAAGTAATAATATAAATTTTGAATTAGAAAATAAAAAAATAGTTTAAGGTATTTATAGAAAGAGGAGATGCGGTATTGTTGTCTATACCTTAATATTAGCACTGTCTCGTCTTCCTTTAGCAATGTATTCTATTTCTGCTGTTGTCATTCGTGGATGCTCTTCTGGGTGGTCGAACACAAACTTTACCCAAACAATCATAATAAGTAAGTTACATATACCTGTAATAGATTGACAGAAAGAAATGAGGCAGCAAGTGTTTGGCCAATTTAAAAAAGAGCGATATGTCTTATATTTCCCCAACTGATTAATTTTAAGTTTAAGGTCAACATTAGCTTGGCTAGCATTTCTTCTTAACGTTGCTTTAACAATCTTTTCTCCACTGTAAATTCGACAAGAAGAACATCTGCAACAAGAGGAATGTTTATACGTAATAATTGTCTTTTTCTTTAATTTGATTGTAAAACTTGGTGATTAGAAAATTCAGTTTGCATGCATACTAGTAATTTAAACCAAACATGTGCGTTTATAACTAACGCAAATCGGAGTCATTAGTTAAAAGATGTTCTTGTCAAATAGTTTTATTCGGAAAGCTGGTGTTATGAATAAAACAAAAACACAGAAAGGGTATATGATACTTAAATACATGATTCCACCCTTTGTAATTTATCAAAAACTCATCATATCTATACGTACTATGCTCTTAGTTATGCTCGGGTACTGGAATGCGTGTTTGAAAATTACGGTTTACATTTTCCCAACATTTGAATTTGTAAAACTCCATGATGTTTACCTTTATATTTGTCTAATCGGTGTTAAATACGCAATGAACTGTATATTTCATTTGGACCATGAATGTAACTAGAAATTCATAAAATTTAACTGGTTTTCCCATTTTTTACCCATAGCATGTCTGATGATGGTAAATTCCATATTCTTTCTATATAAATATTATTACGGAGTTTTTCTCTTGTGCTTGTGGAGGTGGTTAAAGGTTTCCCGGTGCTTGAGTTGTATGCTCTTACTTATTTTCGGGTATAAGAATGTGTGTTGGAAAGATACGATACGGTTTCCGTCTTTCCAAACATTGTAATTTGTAAAATTCCATGATCTTTACCTTTATATTTGGCTTATCTGCGTTCTTTACAAGTAAACTATATATTTCTTTTGGTCTACGAAAGTAAATAGAAATTCATTAATTTCAACTGATCTTGCTATTGTTGGACCCTATGGTGTCTGATAAAGGTAGATCCAGGAAGGCGCGTTAAAAGAAGTTGAATTTGGCTTTTGAACATTTTTATGAACGCAGGAAGTATGGGTCGTGTCTTTCTGGCATATATTTCATATTCTTTCTTCTAAATACTTGTTAGGAGTTTTGCTCATGTGCTGTGCGGAGATCTTGAAAATCTTCCCCATGCTTGAGTTATATGCTGTTATTATGTAAGTTGGAAAGACATAGTTGACATCTCCTCAACATTGTAATTAGTAAAATTCCATGATTTTTACCTTTATATTTGGCTGGCGTGTCTGATGAAGATAAAATTAATCCAGAAAAGCGCTTTACACACAGTTAAATTTGGCTGTTGAATATTTTTATCAACGTATGTTATACGTGCAGATTGTGTCTCTCTGGCATATATTTTATATTCTTTTAAAAAATATATACATTTGTTCATACACACAAGTAATATTTACCAAAAATATAGAATATTAGAGGCCAACCATTTTGATATGGTATTGTACACAGTAAACCTGAGAAAACAAAGGCGACCACGTTTCCTACTATCTGCCCTGAAATATAACAAATTCAGTTAGATGCTTTGAATTAAACATTTTTAAAGGTTTCACATAACCTAAGTTTATTTGACAAAGTATCTCAGCATTCTTTAAATAGCTTTAGATATTTACAGATAATTAGCCATGCCAAAATTTGATAATGATTCATTATTTGCAAACATTAACATAATTCTCAGTAAATTCTACTTAATTGTGCTTATATGCCTATATGGTCTATAGCGTGTTTAAACACGCATTGTTAGTTGAGCCTCATTTTAAACCGAATTTCGCACTCTCTACGGGCTGAAATTTGTGACAAACCTTTCCTATTATTATCTATGATTACTAGTCATAAAAATCAACTGATAGGTCCTAGAAAATCATTTAATATCAGTGACTTATTAACGCCTTTATTGATGCACCAACCTTTGGTTCGTATCTAGGAGAGAACACCAAATAGAATTTGGAGGTAAAAACCAAAGTTGATAATTCCATACTGGAAAAAAATGTATACTCTATATCCTGCTTTTGTGGAGTGTGATTTTCGGGCTATTCAAAATAATTTTGCGTTTCTGCCTTTGTATTTATTTGTAATTAAAAAGAAATAATTATTCCACAGGTAACGTTTTAATTGTATTATCTGCCCCTGAACGTTAAGGGTCGGCCATCTTCATATTTGGCGGGAGGGCTTAAGTTTGATCTTGATATCAATAAGTGATTTAAAAAAAATCTTTTGTTGGGACCTTCTCTCGTGATTCATATAAAAATACTTTTAAGTTTCCATTAAGGTGCGCCTCAAATCATTTTTGCATGTTGTCTCATCCTAGTTTAATTACTTATTTATTACGCAGTAAAGTTGACAATGTGTACTCCGGTCTCGCGCCAGCGCGTGCAAACAGCCACTTCCGACAAACAATGGCTGATTTAACAATGTAAAATCTCCGTAGAGAATTCAATACTCGGCGCAGCTTAAAATACATCGTGATTGCTAAAAAGTATTATTGCAACTTGGTTGCACTTTTTTCAACCTACAAAATAAAGACTATTTTATAAGAATACTGCGGACAGTTTTTCTTCCATAACATTTTAGCCGTTCCAACAAACTCCAACATAGAATATAGACTCTTTTGACCTATAAACGAAAGTTACAAAAAATTCAAATTCTGTAATATGTAAAATAAGGATACACAAAATTATTAGGTGATATACCTGCCATAGCCGTGGCCATGATTTGTGACCTCTCGTTGAGAGGAGCCCATCTGGATATAATCTGTGAAATGCACGGCATGATACCACCCTGGAAATAGCATTAGGCCGATTATGGTATGTTTTATAGCAGGAATGTTACGAGTGAAAGTATTAGAAAAAATGCTAAAAGTGTCGGAAAATAACACAGCCTTAAAGCGTCAAAAATCCTAATACCTCCGACAGCCATTGCAATCATTTGTGACCTTTCAACAATTGGTGCCCATTTTGACAAAATCACCATAATGGTTGGCTCTAAACCTCCCTGTAATGACAAAAATCAAAGCTAACACTCTGGCTTATGATACACAATAGTTCAGGAAAATGCCGTATTGCTTATCTGAAAATTTCAGGAAATATAAAAATTCTATGACCGATTTGTTTCATTTCGAGGGGTTAAGGAGGAGTAGCGGATTAGGTATGGTTACCCCCTTAACTGTTCAGCAAACTCACATATGACTAAGTTAAAATGTACCGAGAAATTTTAATACTGATTTGGAAAGAAAATAAAATAAATAGTACGATACAACACAATGCAACTGAAGATTATGTATAGGTTTGGTTCCATTCCATGTCTCCGAGGGTATTATAAAGGCCTCGAAAAGTATTGCACTTAGTAGTTGTCCCTGCCATGGTCTTGTCTGTCTTCAAACTTAACGATTTCTGTCTGCCCCGTGGTATCTTGAAGAAAACATCAACCTAATCCAGGCGTAGGAACAATGTTCTTCAGAATAAATATAAATGTTTGTTACTTTAGTAGCGTGAAAAAACCTATATCTCCTTATACCGGTTAGATTTTGTAAAGAACTTTGCTTTAAATTGTCAGAATCTCTGAATAAAGCAATTTTGTAAGAAACCTTGCTTTAAGTTCTCAGAATCTTTCGAATAAAGCAATTTTGTCACGATAATTGTACAATATGTGTATGCATGTATTCTATATTCCATATAGTTGAAATTAAAATTCGATTGGTGTACGAAAAAATATATTTGCTAAGAACTTTCGTTCCAAGTTGATATCTTTGCGAAATAAAAATTTTCAAAAAGCAAGAAGTAATACAATCAAATGCATTGAAAAATAAAGATACAGATTTCAGTATAATATTTTCCACTTACTGATGCAAGACCAACAACTATTCTTAATACCATGACAATGTAAGGACTTGTAATAGCAGCATATGGAATTCCCATGGATGCGACAGATAGACTGGTCATCATGATAAGTAAGACCATCTTCCCACTGTATTTACCGGCGGCGTACCCACCAAGTACACAGAAAATTGGAAAGCCATAGTAGTACGACGACAACACTTGTCCTTGTGTGTCGCTATCCCAGTGCACAACCCAATCCTGAAAAAATCATCTGAAACGCTAAGTATTCTAAAGTAACAATGCAAATGTAAAATAAATTCTAAAAAGGCACATACATAGACAGTCAGTTCAAAATAAACAAAAGCTTTGACATAATAACAAAGACAAATCTAAAGAAAAGGTACTAACACACAAACATTTTGCTTTGACATTCAGTGTTGAGGAGGATAGACCATATGAAAACCATAAATAAATACAAATACAAATATTCTACTGGAGAAGTAGCAGTTCCTGCTGCACTTGAAGTCGCGTAACCTCATACTACTGACCCCAGACGTTATAGAGGATATTTCTGTGATACGGGATATGATCAAGCATTTGGTTTCGAGTGTTGTCAAATATAACTCAAATAAAAACATTAAATAGTCAGATTTAGGTCATATGTTGACATTCTTGTCACTTGATTGACTTGTTTTTGAGTTGCGGAAGTCCCCATTTCGATGTTATATGCTGTGGAAAATTAATAAGAAAAGAAACTACAGCCCACTCACCTACACCCAAAAAAGAAACTACAGCCCACTCACCTACACCCAAAAAAGAAACTACTAAGTGCAATTAGTTTGCTGATTTATCAACTGTAAGATTTGCGTTAGCTATGACGCGAATCGGACAACTCATCAAAAAAGATTGTACCTATGAAACATTTAAAGGTACAAATTATTATGGCACTGTCAGGATTCATAACATGCTGTTTGTATTTGTTTTTTTAAGTCTGCAGCTCCACCGGGAAATCATGATCCTCCGAGCTTGGTAATGCTACATGTGTGTAATAGACCTATTTTAAATGTTAAGATTGTTGTCATGCCAAAGCGTTGGCAATGTCAAAAGGTTAATCTAATCTATTAAAATGCTTCTATGGTTTTACAGTACCTTTGAAACATAAAGTTTATGACTGTTTTGATGTAATAGCGATTTAACATAAGTTTAAGTACTAACCTCATCGTAGTCTCTAATAGAAATCGATGGATCTGATTGGTTGTTAGATAACATATAACTTTCGTTCGCGGGTTTAACCATACATACAATAGCCATGCTCATCCCCATTCTCAAGGTGATAGACAAAGTTATTACTGACAGCGACAGAAAAGTTATCCCCCAACGTTTTGACGTGTACATTTGGATAAGCGATGGTCTGTGAATTGTCTCTCTTGCCGGCATTGAGACGGATGACACAGAATTTGCAGAAAAAGAAACCCTACGCTTTTCATTGATCGTAGCTGAACCATTTTGCATCGACCCATTTGGGAAGGAATCTAATAAAAAAAAAAATGGTTGAAATGTCCATGGTTGGTACATGACCAACGACATAATAAAAGGATGTGAACATGAACAAGTGATGTCTCAAGAATTAAAAAAGCATTGTTGAATTTAACGTTTCAGAAATAAAAAAAGTATTTTTGTTCTTATTGATAATATATAGGAATAAATTTCGCATCTGTGATCTAAAAAGAGGTATGGCGCCACCGTCCCAAGTATTTGGTTCACTTATAAGCCATTTTGTAAAGGTTATCAAAAAGAAGTGATTTTTGTGAACGGTTTAGTCTATTGTTAATACTTTTTTAAAATATTCAACAATTTTGCTGAACCTGACATATTGAAGAAACTATTTCTTGCTGAAGTTTGCTTTTAAAACCCCTTCACCAGAATTTGCCAAATTTTTGCTATTAATTCCTACAATTTTGACATGAAGAACACTCACAACCAAAATAAGCTTTCTATGGATAGTTTCCACGTGGAAGCACCATATCTTTTTGGTTCTTATTGTCCTTCATAAAAAAATGAGAGAAAATAGCTAAAACTGCTTCTTACAGCAAGGTTTATTGCAATATTTTTTCAGTTTCCAAGACTCTTGGCATGAAGATTCTTTTTATTTTTTACAACAACATTTTAAAGGCTTCATTCTAAAAATATACAAGTATAAAAACAGTAAATATTTGTATTAGAAGTGAAACAAATACTGGGGAAAGTGGCCATACTTCTTTGCTGATTATTTCAATTTATATTTTATATCTTCCCAAAACAAGTCATACAGCTGACTTCAAGGATATTTTGCAAATTATTTCATGTTTCACTGAAATTTAAACATTAAAATTAATCCATACCTTTCTGACTACCCATTTCCATGCCTTAAAACAGTTAAGATAGAGTTCAACTATACATGTGTATTTATAATAGGATTTCAAATACAAACGTGATATCTCATAATTAGCAGGGGTCGCCAGCTTATAATGTAGAACGTTATCAGAAATATCCACGAACTTACTATTTCATTTGCATTGTTGCGTCAGATAGTGAAATTGATGGTTGTTTCTAAACATTGTAAAGACCTTGAAAAAGAATAAATTAATAAATACATGATAGCCAGTCTCATTATTTTATTTAAACTCTAAATCGTAAAAATCGACTGTAGGTACTATTTTTTTATTTCGGCCTTTGTTTTACGATAATTTGACACTGAACTCAGTACATTGATTTTCTAGTTTAAGAAAACAAGGCATTTAATCAATTGTGTTTGGATTTGGAACAAGCTGTCAGAAACAGCCAGTGCATTTCGAGGTCGGGACATCTAATTATTTAATTAAATGTTTTATTTTATAATTGTCTTCGTACTTTGTATATTTGTAAATCCATTTCATTTCATTTTGTTTTTAACATTTCATTTCGTTTCGTTTCGACTATTTTGTTTCGTTTCGTCTGATTTCGTTTCGTTTCACCCTATTGCGTTTCGTTTCTCCCCATTCGTTTCGTTGCGTTTCATTTCGAATTCGTTTCGTGTTCTATCAGTACCCTTTGTATGGACATAAAATTATTCCATTATTCTCATTCTTTAAAAAGGTTTAGAATTAATAATCAAATATTCTGTGACCCTCAAGTATGAAATAAATTATTGAAATTGAATTTCTTATTGTTTGTCATGTGAATCAAAACCTTGAAAAAGATTGTTTGTCATAAAGAAATTTGCAAGGAGCATGATCCTTTCGACATATTTTTATTCGTAACAGAATGAACCACAGATTTTGTTTTTAATGTAGCCTTTAGGAAAATCCCAACCTCTGTATAATACGTGATCAGTGATTAATTTCAAACATACTAAAAAGGTGTTAGTTGACCTCAACTTCTTGGAGCTATGCAGCAGCACAGAAGCAGTACTTGCGTTCTATTGAATCCCGTTTTTCGTATTCTTTTGCTATTTTCAAAACGCTCTACCGGTTGTTTGAAGTTTTAAACACGCCAAGTCCATTTAGAGAAACAACGTCAGTAGTATATGGGGACAGTCTGGCGCGGATTTTTCATGTGGATCAAGTGGATCATGTGGATCGGACGTGACGTCACCGGAAGTGACGTGAACCGAAAATGACGTCACCGGAAGTCACATGGACCGGAAGTCACATGACGTCATGTATGTCGCTGGACGCCATTTTTTCCCGCGCTTTTTGGTTTTTCGGGAATAGTCGGGAATGATCGTGGTTGTTCGAGATGTCTTTGGTGTTATGGGTGTGAGGGCGAAGCCTTTGTACTAAGAGTAGAGTTTGGCGCATGCGCGAGCGAAAGCGCGCCATTTTTTCCCGCGCTTTTTTGGATTTTGGTGTTTTTCGTCATATGGTATGGGTTTTTAAACTTGTTCTGGATTTAATAGGGAAGGGCAAAGCCCTTACACTAGGGGAA
>JARWCS010219430.1:0-13707 GCA_034783895.1 Geukensia demissa | reverse complement strand
ATAATTTTGAGCTGGATAATCACTTCGTAAGCAGTTTACATAGCAAAAAATAACATTTACTCGGCTTGTGACATTTTCTATTACAGCTTTATATGAATTTTAAATATTCCCGCCAAAATGACTTTCATGATCAATGCGCAATATCAGAATGTCGAGTTAAACAAATAATATTAAGGTATCCACGTTGTACAAAAGAGTAAAGTATTTCACCATTGTTTAATGATTGATGACCATGTATTACTTCTTTGATTTTCTTACGCTAGATGTTAGTTATTTTGTCTCATATGTCAGATTATTTCCTCGCGGATGTTTTATACGTAAGTCGCTGTGCAATATATTTTGTTGAATTTTTATTAAATTTAAGGATTTTGAACCTAAAGGCTTTATCTGATATACATTTTTTGATGGCATTATTAAAATTTCTACTGCAAATTTGTGTGAAAAATTGCCCGTTGTTCGTTGGAGCTGATATCAAAATTCTCCACAGTGCAATTCAACTGTTTGGCCGCTGGCAATAGAAAGAATTTGTATGCAAATCTTTCTAAAAACAAAAATATAGACCGACTGGCAATTCTTTTGACTGTTATGCTCCTTTTATTAAATAATTATGTACTATTATGTTATTTCGTGATGATATAAGAGTTAAAAAAGTAAAATTAGAGCCAGACTAGTAATTCCTATTGCTAATGTGTTGCTTTGCGAGGACAATCATTCAATCAGTTGTAATATATGTCGAGGAAAAGAAAAGCAAAATTATGGCCAGTCTTGCAGTTTCTATCCCTGAAATTGGAATTCTCTGGGAAAATTGTACATTTTTTTTGGTCATTTAATGATGCGGATAGAGTAACAAATGCAAAACTCTGTCAAGTCTGGTAGTTCTTATCAATGAAATAGCATTTTCCTGGAGCAATCAAACATTTATTTGTGATATCATGATGAAGCATAAGAAGAATAAAATATTGCCAGATTGGCAGGTCTTTACATTTATATGGCATATCTCTTAAACTGAACTATCCTACATTTAATTATGGTAAGGTATGACACTTTATGCGGACAATCATAATTAATAATGCCATTTTATGATGACAAGATTGTAACCTAATAACAAAATATAGTCAAACTTGTAGTTTTTGAAATAGATCTTACTAGGAATTGAACAGTTTCTGAAAGAACAGGATTTCGAACTTCATTATTGTTTATATAGAATTAATGTTTATTATTTTAACTTTCAGGACAGGGAAGTAGACTTAATATTTACCACAAATGGTCCAACGCCCTTTTTCAATGTCTTAAAGAAAATGTTGGCGACGAAAATATAATTCGCATTAGACGAAAATTAATGGACAGCGCATTTATTCCTTCTTTCTTCAATCGATGTTCATATTTTCTTAACACCATGATAAGCGGTAGCAAAGCGGAAGGACTGGATATCAAAGGCAGCGATACTGACTTTATGTTTACAATCGGAAAGGCAAATGAAATTGGAAACGAGTACATTGAAGATGGTTACCTTTACGATTCTTTAGAGCTCGCTGATACACCAGGTTATACTAGGGTTCAATGTGTGACTGACTGGCAGAATGTGGGATATTTTCCAAGTGGAGAAATGAGAACAATTGCCATTGAAGTGTTTTCCAATTCTTCTTTGAATTTGATCAAGTTAAAAGAGCATGGACCATCCATATCACATTCAATCCGCAGACAAGACCATGATTTTGTATACTGTTTAAAATGCGACAAATGGCCCGAAATTGCCACGGAATGGATATTCCGCACACGACATTTTCAATGGCCGTCTGCCACATTAATTGGAAAAATTGCACAACTGGGTTGTCATCTTGTACCTAAAGCCAACGGACACTTTACCTCAAACTTGGACAAAGAATGGCGATTGTCTTTTTCTCTTGCAGAAAATACACTTGTAAGAACATTTAATCACACTCAGATGATGACATATGCTGCTTTAAAAATCATACGACAAGAAGTTTTCAAAGGAATCGAGGAAACAATATTCTCGTACGTTTTAAAGACTGTTGTATTTTGGGTTTCAGAGGGACATGATATTTCCATTTGGATTCCAACGAATTTAATTTTTTGTTTAAAACGGTGTTTTGACTACATAATAAAATGGGTAAAGCAAAGAAATTGTCCAAATTACTTTGTTCCGTCAAATAACATGTTCACTGGTAAGCTGTCTGAGAGTAAAATAAAAGTCGTGCTTCAATATTTTGAAAATTATGATTCAGATTTTGTACAATGGATGACGAGGTCTAAAACCTTAAAACGATTCATAGAATGTAAAGGTCACGTGGAAAAGTCGAAAATGGTTGACCTATCACGGATGTTGTATATGAATTACCTTGGATCTTTGTCTCATAATGCAATCGCATTGTTTGGAAGTTTACTTCCTAACGTAAACAGTAACGTATTACTACCGACTCTGTCAAAACAGATCATTCCATATAAGCATGATCAACTCATGAAACTATTGCGGAAAAATCCTAACGTTCTTTGTCAGTTTATAGATTACCAACATTTCAATGTATCAAACAAAAACGTATATTATTTTAACAAGCTGTATCTGAAATTGATGTTTTCAAAAAACTTAGCTGATTGCACATCAACGAAATTAAACGCATGCAGTTGGTTTTATAATAGGAAGCGATATAAAGACTGTCTTAAAATAGTAAAAAATGCGTTGATTAGCATAAAAAATGCTTTATATCTCGTTGGTTTAGAAAATGTTGTTGAACTGAAAAACTATGAATGTAAACTGGCCTGGAAATTATGTAATGTGAATCAAATGGCAAGTCACCTTTCCATTGGAATGTACATTATTCCACTTGGATCAAAATTACTTTTGAAAGAGTTGTCCGAAGTTGTAAAGTCAATGAGAGAGACAGGAAACTGCCTCATCACGAAAATTTCTTGTTTCTCATTTAACCCAGAAACATACACATACCTGTTAAAGTTTCTATGCCACCACAGACTAGGGCAAGTAAGAAAAAGGAGAAAAGCTTTAGAGAAGTTACAAATCTTACAATTTTGTGGAAGCAAGTTTGACATCATTGAACAACAAAATATGAACAATGTTGCTATACAGCTTTGCTTGCATATTGTCAGCCACAATAATGAATCAGAAGGAATGGATACGTTTTTTGAAAACGTGACACTTGATTCACCAGATGACTATGTAGAATATCTTGGATTGAATTTGGATGCATTTGACAACTAAAATAACATTCCGTCTAAATATATTTTTGCTGACTAATTTAGGATAAACCATGTTAAACATAAATTTTATTGTAGTCTTAGAAATATTATGTTATTAAATATGATTAGAATCACACTTACACTTCAAAATCATTAAAATGAATATTTCAAAACTGCTTGACTACTGTAAAACTTTTATAACTTGTCTGTAATATTTGAGCTTGGCAAGTAAGAAATTTTTATTTATTTGTTATGATTTAAAGTCACGATGGCAGTATTTAAGCCAACAAACAACATTTTAACAAAAGAATTCAAAATAAGATTTACAGTACTATAATGGAAGAAGTTTTGACGTTTTGATGCTTTGCGTAAAACTTTAAACAGTTTATTTTTGTTACTTGTCTTTTAACTCACTCACCAGCCCATTTATCAGACTTGTCCTACATGAATTTAACCACATATAATTTTATAGACATTTCCAGGAATAATTCCTATTCTGAACTCCATGAAAACGGAAAAGAACTCCTTTAACATAGCACTTCCAGTGCTGGACACAGATCCCTTTATAATTTTTTCAACTCCCCATTTATGTTTCCAGCTGCAGTTGTGATTATTTTCGGCCAGATGAGCTAAAAGTATACTAGTTCCATTTTAATCTTTCGCAAGTTCTGCAAATATCTTTACATAATTGTCACAGTACAACTCATCCTGGTAATGATTCAGACCAAATATCATATTAATTCAACATACACTTGTAAGGCAAGAAAATTCTTTGAACAAAGTTTTACAGCGCTGTCAGAGATTCAGTCAATGTCTCTGCAAACAGCAACTGTATATCGGACCTGAATAGGAGAGAGATATTACAACTCACCCTGATAATGTTTCAAGCAAAATATCAAATCAATCCAATAAATATGCACAAGCCGAGATTATTTGATGAAAATCGACAGACGTATGGACGAGGGTAAAACTTAATGCCCCCATCGTCTAAACGGGGTTACCTCTGACACAATGCTGTACAGGGGTGCTGCTGGCAGCTGATGTTTGAAAACACCTTCATTGATATATTTGTTCGACATGAAAATCATACAAGATCATTATATTTTTCATTTAATTCATTTAAAATTGATACCCACTTATATATATTAGGTGTTAACCTAACAGTCATGACAGTATCTGACAGCTGCAGCAGAGGATAATCATAAACATAACCCATTCAAGTGAAGCACCATATAAAACCCACAGGCCCTTGAGGCATGGACCCATATACAATCCCACCTCTACAATAACCTTTTGAATTTATTTGTATGGTAGTGTAAAAATAACAGGCAGTAATTCTTGAGTAACAGTATTGAAATTTAAAGGTCATGCAAACAGCAGCATTTTTGGATTCTGTTTATATTCTAAATCACTACATCACCATCACCAAAAAAAAAATAATAAATAGGGTCATGCACCGTGGAAAAACCCATAACTTGAGGCTAGCGATCACTGTTATTTAAGAAACAACTAAAAAAGATAAAATTCAAGGTAACCAAGGTGAATTCTATTATATTAAAACATATTTCAAGGAGTAACCTTTGTCAGTAGCATAAGACAGGTTGGGCACAACCCAACATTTGGGGAATAGTTTCTCATTTGAGTAACAAACCCACAAATGAGGGATATTTTTGCAGCATGCTAAAAATAAACATTTTTTAATTTAGCCTTCTAATTCAAAATGGCACATAATCATAATTCCTATAACCTTTGCCAAAGATTGGAAGAATAAGTAGCCTCTGAAAAATGCAATTTTCTTTCTTAAGTCTATATGAGAAATTTAAATAATGCTTCTTATTTCGCAAAACAGACGTCTTCCAAAAATGTACTTAAATCAAAACAAATAAAAGTAGAAAGCCAATTTCAGTGGTATGGACAACGAGACGAAGCAATATGTTTCGACGTCGCTCTTTATTCAGTGGTTTTTAAACTTCTCGGGCTTGATAAAAGTCGATAATAATTCATACTTTCATTTTTTTCGTCTAATTCAAAACTGGAGTAGATTGACAGTGAATCTGCTTGAAACGTTCACAAACTGGTGCTAGCATTTTACATTTTCCTAGCATCAAGTCTGCTTTAATCAAAAGCAGTCCACAAAATATCGAACATTGTAGTAAGTTGCAGTCAGCCATGACATGTGTTTGTTTATATTGAAACCGGAAGTCAGAGAAATATGTGTGATCATTACTACATGTACATCACGAAATTAATACACGTGACACTGGTCTCGGATTTAATCTTGAAACCCGAGTCTGTATCTTTAGAGACATTCGTTATATTGCAGGAGTAAAATCTATAGAACAGAAATATTATCAAAAGCTGCCAGATTATACCTCGATCGAGAATAGACGCGAATTTGAAAACGAGGTCATGGGTCAGGAAAATATGGGTCATTACCACGTCACGAAATTAATACACATGTGACACAACAGCATAGTTATAATTTCTATGCTTAATTACCAAGTGGCACGTCGGTAGCAACATAACACCTTTAAAAATTCCTCATTATATTTCTTGTGCCATTTTAGCTCATAAAAATTGCTTTAAATCGATTAAAATGTGCTTTTGCTTTTGCACCAGTACAAAGTAGAATCAAGTTGATTTGCACACATAGTATGATGGACACGCATGCTAAGCTCAAATGACAAATTGAAACCGGCAGCATTAACAATCTGAGATCTGTTAAAAATCAAAGAAAAACAAAAGCAGTAAAAGACTTACTTTAAAAAATCAAACAGAAATTCACCCGATCTGACTAGAGAGTACCTGAATTACAATAAATATACTTAACAAAAATACATGCAAATAAAAAATGCCTCTCTAATGAATGATCCCATTTACTGAAAGCAACCTCAGGGTGAGACTGTTGAAGATACACCTATGAATGAATTTGCACACCAAATAATAATAACAACCTATCATGGGTCTATAGTAAATATGACCTTATAAAAAAAAAATCCAAGTCAATTGAACATGATAACAAAGAGCGGTAAAAGTCAAATGGCCTATAACACACAAATACCCATCAAGATCTAATCATAGACCACATATTGTGATTCTACTGTGGTATTGCAGTTGTTGAGAAATTGATTTTCAAAACTGTAAGAAGTTTACAAAATAACTAATCAAAAATTAGGTCAAGGACAATAGACATGTGTCAGACAGGCATGTATTCCTAATAATTGTATAAGCATATCTGATATTGTTGATCCACCATGTATAGTTACTAAGAAATGGATTTAAGCATAATAACTTAAACTTAGTCTATGGTCAAGGATATAAGTTATATGCCAGACTGACATGTATTCCTAATAATGTAAATGCATACCCAATATTGTTGATCTATCTTGTTTAGTTACTGAGAAATGGATTTAAGCATGAAAACTTGACTAAGTCAATGAAATGTGAAAATTAGGTCAAGGACATAATGCATATGTCAGAATTGATATGTACTCTTAATAAAGTAATGTTAACCTACAATATATAGTTACTATGAAACAGATCTAAGCACGAAAACTTGATGCTGAGTGTGTGAAAGTAACTAAACCATGCATATTAGGTCGAGCAGAAATGTGGTTAGTTGACAATTTCATAACAGGAACTATAAGCAAACAAAATGTTTTCTTCCTATCTTTTATAATTTCCTAGATATAGAGCTATAAAAATAACTAATGTAGTTGCCAGAAAGTAATACCTAGGTCTCACTTTCGCGACTTTGTTGCAGGCAAGACAATGAAACAAACTTCCATTATGCTTTTGAGCAGTCATCTTTAAACCAACATCACAGATGATTTTAAACAGATCCCAGATCTGTTAATGCTGCCAGTGGCATTTTGAGCTTAGCATGCGTGTCCATCATACTATGTATGCAAATCAACTTGGTTCTATTTTGTACTGGTGCAATGTTGAATTGATTTGATATTTGGTCTGAATCATTACCAGGATGACAATTATGTAAAGATATTTGCAGAACTTGCAAAAGATTAAATGGAACGAGTATACTTTTAGCTCATTTGGGAGAAAATAATCACAACTGCAGTTGGAAACATGAATGCGAGTTGAAAAAATTATAATGGGATCTGTGTCCAGCACTAGAAGTGGTATGTTTACAGGAATCACAATTTTATATCTGATAAGTAGATTTCATCAGGAGAACTAAAACAATGATTATATATGTAATATTCTCATAGAAATTTTGGTAAAGGAAACAAAGAAATTCAGAACTGGCCTAAGATAGCTACTAGGTATTCAGGGATATTTCAATGAAAACATACACTGCAGGAATAGGAAGGCACTTTAATAGGTTTTGTGGAATCTTGAATGTTACATCATAGATTTTTATCAAACATCTCTGCTGATGGTTAATATCACAGTTCCCTGGTTAAGATACATTTTTTGAATTTTACGGCTTGTCACAAGGAGTGGGATTTCAACTTTGTAAAAGGTCTATTGAAGAACTTTGAACTTTCATCTGTTTCTTTCAGAAATGTGGTGTGGGTCTCCTTAAAAATTCACTCTATTACTTTCATAATTGGAGAAATACAGCTGTATTTTCCGATAGCCCTAAAGAAGAATAGCAAATTTGATTCTTTGGTAGACATGACATGATGAACATAATTATGTGCAGCAAATTCATATCTTACATTGTAACTCTGAAATGACTTCATCTGAGAGTTAATAAGAAGTAATTATGTCTGGTACATGTAGTATACAGGAAATTCTTTAGGTAAATGGTGGCAGTTTTTAATGATACACGGTAAGGATTTAACATCATATAATAATTATTGATCTTTGCATTTATGTGCTGTATTTCATTACTTGCAGTGATTGGAAGAGAAAATTCATGTAGCTGTAAACTTTAAAAATTTTCAAACACAGACTCCCAGCAGTCTGTATGACTCACCTTACATAACTTCTAATTACCATTTATGTTGTAACAATCAATATATAGTAAGACTAATTATGATAAATTCTGCCAATATTGAGTGAAAAAAGGTGAATTTCCCATTTGGACTTGAAAATTTGGAATGCAGGATACATTTTAAAAGGGGACTACCATTCCACCAAAATTTGATTCCTACTGGCTTAATAGTTTTTTATTTGATTTCAAGTGATTTATTTAGGGTCACATTGCTGTGGCAGCCATCTTTACAATTCTAGAGGGGACCAAAGTACTAATGTTTCATTCCACTGGTTCTGCAATTTCAGAGGAGAAGATTTTTATTGAAGTTATTGCCAATTTTTTTACTTTTAGTAAGGGTTGCCTTCTTGGCTGGCATCTGGTCAAGCTGGATACAACACTGGTAGAAATTTTCTGAACAACTGCTACCAATCCTCTTCGAAGTTTAAAACAAAAAGACTATTAAGTGAATTTCCCATAGGGTCCCATGTTATAATAATCTTAGTTCAGCTGTTGATGCTTAGAAAATAAGAACCATTTCACCAAAATTTGGTTCCAATTAGCTCAGCAGTTTCAGAAAAGAAGGTCTTTTCCAAATTTCCCATAGTGTTTCATTTTAACTAAGACCAGCTTGACTAGACTTATAGATCAATTGGAATGCCAGATAAAATCTAAAAGCAGACCACCTGAGGACCATTACATTAAATTTCCAATTGGCTAAGCAGGTTCAGAGGAGATTTTTAAAGAAACTAATTAAATTTTTTTCTATTTTAGTAATGGCAGACATCATCCTTAGCTAGTGTGAATGCCAAAAGACCTATGTTGCTTTCTGAGAAAAAGGTCTTTATGGAAATGTGGATAATCTGAAGGAATGAACACAAAGTGATGGCAACAGCTAATTTTTTTTTCTTGAACAACATACATGTACGACTACATAATTTGTGCACTTTCATAACCAAAATAATCTTTTAACTAAAATTTGGTTACACTTTGAACAGCAATTACTAAGAGGAAATTGTTAAATTTCATCCCCCTTCAGCTATTTTAGGCAGTGACTGCTTTCTAGATATGCAAGTAGGGAATTTAAACATTGGCTATAGTATTGGCTGCTGTCTTGGTTGTTGGGTGGACATGTTACATTTCTGCACACAAAAATTAATGTAAATTCTGTCTAAACAACAGCCACCCCTGCACCCCTTCAAAGTATATCCCGCTGTCCAATCCATTATTAAATTGTGCAAAGATTTTCTTTCACTGTGACAATATGCTGAATTTAAATTATTTCATTTATTGAAACTCTTTTGGGGCTTAAAAATATATAATTTTAGCTATATTCACAAGAACAAATTAATGTCAACCCATTTGGACTCTTGTTCCAAAATCAAAATTTGGATAGTTTATTGGACATCTGCATGCTATATTTAACCATTCTATAACAAAAAACTTAAAATCAAAAATGTAAAAGGAGTTCCAGTCACATTGCTGAATTAAGTATTTGACCCTTTCCCTGTATAAATCCCTTGACTGTAACCAAAATTCTGAAAGCTTATTAAGCACAGGGATAAAAACATGCAAAGTAAACTGATCTCTAAGAAAAATCTGCACTATTTTTAAGGATAATGAGCAGAAAATAAAATAAAATTATGTTCAGACTGTGGTATTCACTTACATCTTACAGAAAAGTTTATGATTACTGCATAAAAATTGTAATCTAAAAAGTTGGTGACGATTTTCGGAACAATACATTGTAAAGCATAAATTTTTAATTTTAAATTTCGTGTTTTATTTTTACTACACTTCAAACAAAAATATGTAAACACAATATGCTTTATGGTAAAAAAAAATATAGAATTGAAAACAATAAAGATTAAGCTGAAAATAAACTGCCACCAAATACCAAATGAAAATAATTTCCTGTATACAGACCTTTTTTACCTTGTTGAAGTCTTCATGGTCTTCATCATCTCTCTGTTTAAAGTCCTCCAGATCTTCAGGGTTATAGCCATACTGCTTACTGATGTACTCTTTCCATGACACTTTCCCGTCACCATCTGAATCATGTTCTTTGAGCTGTTCCAAAGCATCTTCCTCATCTAATTTTCTATTGTAAATATTTGAAGGCCGTATAATTAGTTACTGGTACACAAACAGTGAGTGACCTAGTATGGGATATACACTTTCAGTAAATTTTATTTTATAGTCAACTTAGAATAAGTTTTGTGACTCTAATACGATGTAGGCGTCAAAACACTAATTCACCCCATGCTAACATGAGACTAAAATACACAATATTGCTACTACAACATGATATTTCATTTGAATGATTAATTTTATCTGAAAAATGTAGCAAAATTTATCACTATGTGAAAAAATTCAGTCAAATTTTACAAAGAAATGACATGAAATTTTTGCAAATTTGCACAAATTACATATATTGCTTGATTTGTTGTTTATTCATACAAAAATTTTGGCACAAAATTTATGTCAAATTCATGTAATTTTTTATGTGTAGCACAGTCAGCTGTGCATCCAATAGTTTCTTAAGAGTTTGGATAATTCCAATATATACATTTATGACATAATATCTTCCCTAATCTTATCTTACCTAACCTTCCAATTCAAAATTATTCATACATGTAGGACCACAAATATTTTTGCAGTGTATTGTCTATCCATAGACATTAAGGTTTCTGAGCAATCAACTTAGTTCTTGTAAACTGATCCATTTGATATTTGAAATACTGATCTCCAAGATAAAATTCAGTGGACTCTTTTTTTTTCAGGGAGGGACTGAATGTGATTATCTTTCGATTTTAATTTATTAGCCAACTTTATGGGGTTTTCTCCTTTGTATTCCAAAAGAGCATCAAACAGACAACACCCTAAGGTGTTGAGATTTGGAATTTTTTTTTATTTCAGATAAGATTTTCCAATGGATTTGTCCCATTTAAGTCTTTCTGTATATGCGAGACATTTTCTCAATAGCTTTCAGGGTAAATTACAGTTTTTCAGACTAAAGGTGACCGTTCAAATTAATTGATTAATCAATTATTGTGTCAACTATATTACTGTTACAGCACTGTCTATTGTCTTCCTTTATTAATCATTCTTATGACAACATGCTGGAAACTGTAATTAGCCAATTTGTCTACTCTTTTTTTTTAACTTTGTCAAATAGGTTGATTACTGTGTCCAGGATATTATTATGGCTGTAATATTAACTCTTTTACTGTTGATTGTTCATTGTGTTCATTTAACTTTCTTATGTCAACAGGCTGTAGTCATATCATGCTGTATTTGTCAGGCAAATCTGTTGAATGAATTTTCTGGACACCTTTTTGGTTTTTTTGTACAATGATCCAGGATTATACATTGTCTGCTTTACCTTGAGTAATTTAAAAAGTCAATGATCAAATGATACTATAATCAAACATGGACCTAACATCCTTTTTCCTGGTTATAACACCAGTGCTAATGGTGATGCTGGTTCCAATATTGCTAGTGTAATTAATGGGAAAAGCATTGTTGTTTGTGACCAGAAATAAAGATGTTATCTTCGTGTGGGAGCTTAACAGAACACTTTGGGATTATGAGAGTTTCCTAGAGGTAATGGAAAATATCTTTCATCTTTACTGATGAGCACTTTTGCTTCTGCTTGATTTATCACTAGTTTTATCAAAATGGTCAGTAAATACACTAAATGACAGCAATTATCAAGAACACTAAAAAAACTTTTTTCCTTAATTGATCTGATACAAAATCTGACTTCTAAAGTACCTTTGCACTGACAATCAAATTGGTGATCTCCTCAATGAAACGGAAACTTCAAACTTACTGGAATGAGGAAAGTATCCATTGTGTCAGTTCTTGTTCTGATACAATCCCATTATGATCTACATCCATCTTTTTGACTAACAAAGCTAATCTTCTTTTTGATTCTTCAGGGCTCAGTTCATCAAATTCTTCTTCCAACTTTTTTGAACCTTACAAAATGATGAAAAAAAACCAAAAGTAAGTAATACTAGTCTATTTATTCAGTCCTTTTAGAGACAATGAAGAACCCGAAACTGTATCCAGTCAGTCTCTCACTGCCTGATGGGTTACTAAAAAGTTGCTTGAATATGCTGTACATAGTAGATCCAACAAGTCAGACTATAGTTTCACTGGTTTTGTCTGCCTCTCCATTTTTGTATTCAGCAAGTACTTTCCAGTACAGCAATGCCAATTTTATCAATCTTATCTATCTGCTAAATCCTAAAATCTGTTCAACTTCACGTATCCTTATCCATGTAAACCAATCTTTGTTCAAAATTTTAATAAACATGTACTGAGCTCTTATTTTTATTGCCTCATTTAAAACGAGTTATTCTACTATGGGGTCCTGAAAACGTCAACAGGACTTACCCATGGTAAAATCTTCAATAAACTTAGGAATTGCACGCGCTACAATGTATGACTTCACAATATGTTTTGAGCACAAAAATCCGACGTCACAATGAATTTTGAAAAGATATGTACTTTCTGTAGCAGTCATTAATTTCACTAATTTTATCCCTTGCTAATGCTCGGGATAAAATAAATGTGAAAACACCTCCAGCCCATGTTAAAATTATCAGCAAACTTATGGCTGCCATGAATTATTTCTTAAACAAAAACTAATTCTATATTACTAGAATATTTGTCTACTTTAAAATGAATGTATAATTGTGTAAATGTTGTACATGTATGTTAAACCTATGCAAAAATCATTTAAATTGGATCAATGAATGTAAAGAAAACAGGTTAATTTATTAATAATACCTAATATTGCTTCATGATCATAATGTTCATTATGTTCACCATCCTTGTCAACATGATCATGATGCATGTGACTGGGTGGCTTGTGTCCAGCTCCATGATTAGTGGTCTCCTTTTCACCTAATGTCACACCCAAAGCTACAACCAACAATATCACTGTCAAATCCATTTCTAAAATGAAAACAAAATATTCTGAATATGGGAGATAAAATTGTTATGTTGTGTAATTCAAATTGCAACCCTAGAGAAGTTTCATTTTTTAGCTCACTTGGCCAAGTCTTGTGAGCTTTTGTCATCCTTTGGAATCTGCTGTTCATCTGTCTGTAAATATTTACATTTTCATCTTCTCCTCTGAAACCAATGGGTCAAATGGAACAAAACTTCGTAGGAATTTTACTAAGTTTCTGCATTTAGTTTTGTTGGGACTACCAACATGCATGACATGGCTGCCACAGACAATTCATGTTTCTCAATCTGATAGGGTGATAATTAAAGTCAAAAATACAAAACTAAATGAAACAAAACTTTACAGGAGGCATATAAGTTTTCTCATTTCAGCCATTATCCAACTCAAGTTCTAGGTTTTGTAGTGCATTGTCATTTTATAATGTTGTTACTCAATACTGTTTTTATTCATTCAAAATTTGATAATGTCTTACAGTGGATTTCATGCTTCATTTGCTGAAGATGAACTCCAACTCCTCTATGAGTTTACCTGTACTGATGAATGAACTGGAGTTAAATCTCCTGCAGATTAA
>JARWCS010219429.1:8338-22016 GCA_034783895.1 Geukensia demissa | reverse complement strand
TGCTGCACTCTGTCTGGCGAGCTGTTCCCATACACAGGTGTTGTGTTTTATTTAATAAATGATTTATGTCCGTTTAAGTTTACGAATTAGGACATAACATCTGTCATTTTGTGTTGTGATCAAATCGCCAACGGCGTAGTCTTGTCCGTCATAATGACGGCATTTCCAGCCAGAAGGTCTCTAGAAAGTAATTTTACATACAAAATCATTCCAAAATACACAAATTATGATCTCGAAGTTCAACGTGAAGTATCATAAAGACAATCAAGTTTAATATACTGACTGTAATTGAGGTTGATGTGAGTAATGAACTAAAGAGTTAAATGTACAAAGATTAATTTATTACAGATCTTGAACAAAATGGAAAAAGTTTTGAACGGTGTTCTAAAATACCGCCAAAATATATTATGTATTGTGGCGCAATAACTATTTAAATATATTTTTATACTTTTAAGTGTAGATATTTTACTAAAACCTACCAATAATTGAGCATTTGCTTTTTAATTGATTGAGTGATTGCTGCTTAACGTCCAGAGGGCAAAATTTCAGCCTTGTGCAAGACGGGGAACAATAAATCAACAAGTAGACTGTAAGCAGGTGACTGGTAAGGGAGGGACTTTAAAGCTGCCTCTGAAAAATATTGCGGAATGGATAGGATAAGAAAATTTAGACTTGTAACTTGCCGTCACTGACCACTCCAAATGAGCTCTTACAAGGGGCCTTAAACGACCTCCGGGGGTGGCTTTTAAGTAAAGTATGATATGATGATACTATTCTGATATAAAAAAGATATACTTAGTGTAAAGCTGCATAAAGTGCCTTTATGATATGATTGTCTCAAAAAAATGCTGGACACTGACGGGGACTTCACTTATGATTTATACTGCTGGTTTTTATAATGATTCCCTTCTGCCACTGGATTGGAAAACGGGCAATACGGTAGACGTATTAAACTAATCGTATTATAGATTTTATCTTATCCCCCGAATTTTCCACCAAGAGCTTATGATCTATATAGCTGGTTGGTATAATTATTCCCTTCTGCCACTGGATTGGGAAACGGGAAATACGGCAGACGACACGACATACACTGCTTACCCTTCCAAACCGAGTTCTTGGCTATGTCAATATTATTCATAAACTTATATATTAGTTTTTATTTGCTGTCTCATTTCTTGTGTTTGTTCTTCATTCCCTCAATTACTTTTAAATTTATTGTCATAAACGGGGATCAATGTTCGCAATAAATCTGTATAATTCAAAGCCTTGGATAAGCAAAATGAACATCCCAAGCAGACAAAACGTACCTGTATCTCGTCTGTACACCAGTTGTGCAGTCTTCACTACATACTCCCCAATCTGACCAGTCAGACCATTCGCAACCTGTATCACCAAGCAAAAAGAGCTCTTTTCATTAAATTTGATCTTAAGAAAACATAAGGATATCGCCTGTGTTACCGATAAGATATATCATTTTGAGACATTAAATTTTGCTAAACATATAATGTTATATAAGTGTTTTACCCCTTATAGATATTTTTACGCCAAAAGCTATAAGATATATATATGATTCAACAGTAAAGTTTCCAGCCAAAAATTAATTTCTAATCCCTCGTTAATTACAGCAATTAGCTAAACAAACACTTGTTTGTTTTTAGTTACACTGAAATACAACTCTAATGATTGTGTCATGAACTTTGGATTTTAGTTTAACTAAACTTTTAAACTTTTTCAAGAAGAAGTTTTTGTGAAATTCATGACAGTATTAGCAACAGATAAGACCTTGCCGAACAACCTTAGTATCGGACGCGTATCGCATGTCTTTTCAGAGGCGGATCCAGACATTTGGAAAAGGGGGGTCCACTTTTTATGGGCCTCTTGATTCATCAGTTTTCTCAACTTCTAATGGAGATTAAGTCCAAAATTTACTCTAAACTTATCAATTTTTATCATTTTGGCGTTTCAAAAGGGAATCCGTCCCTGCTATTTGTGTTTAGGTTAACGTGTTTTGTGGAATCTAAAGCTATTTATTTTTCTGGTGTCCTGTTCCACTGGTTCTGTTTTACATGTTACATGGCTTGCATGATTTTTTTTCATATTGTTTGCTTGGTAAGATACTTATTTTAATATACAAAAAATGTAGTAAATGTCAATGAGGATGCACATATTTCACCAAGCATCTACCGCAACCAAAACCTCTCCCATAATGATTGTTGTGTTTGAATATTAATATCAAGAAGAAAAATGAAGTTACTTTAATAAATACTTACAGTCTTCTATCATTGAACATTGATAATTTCCAGGTTCAATACATGTGCTGAAACAAACAATTGCAATAAATGTATAACAAAATACTAATATCAATTTGACGTATTGTATGGCTATTTCGTTGATTTAAAACTCGTCAGCAGTGCTCGTCGAGATGCTGGAAATACGGTTAAAATGAAATGACCTGTAATAAGCACCAATATTAGAACCAACACAATCTAAATAAACAGGAGTCCAAACTAAGCCAAGGATTACCTTTGCATCAGAAGGAAGAGCCTCTGAAATTTATGATTTTTTATATAAATTTTGAAATGAAAAAATAAAGGCTTTAATGTAATAACTTAAGATGTACTATGTTCTTTTGTCTCATTACGTTTTATTTCTTAAAAGTATACATTAAAATCATTTTTTTCAAATTCAATTTGGTAAATGGAAAAATTAAATTGAAATGCAACAGACAAGTTTAAATAGCTTATGTTTCAGTGGCTGATTTATAAAAGTTATTCAGACAGGCGTTTCTGTTAACATTCTCGATCTCATTCTTTTTATAGAGAAGTTTCCGCATTTTTAACGATTTTAGGTAATTTTTTTATGTATATGTGTTTGTTTTTCTTGTTCACATCTTTTTTTAAATGACATTTCAACAGACAAAAGTATGAAAACTGATATTTTCGTTACCATTCTTCACACACTGATGCTCCAGGAGATGTCATGCCGACATTAACAGGTAATCCATTCATTGAATAACATGTGCATTCTTCTACAGGAATACATTCGGAGTTGTCATTCATAACGAATCCCTCCTTACAGCCACATCTGGGTTCATAGGTTTCGGTATCTGAACAGCTTTCCGGATAATTAATCATGTAACATGTCATGTTGCATCTAGGCTCCTCCCATAATACAAGTGGATCTTCACATTCTGTTCATTTCAAAAAGGAAACATTGTTGGTTTGAAACAGCATAGGCATGACGGTTAATTGGTTAAAAAGTGTATTTTTTCGAATAAGATTAAAAAGTTATTTTCTAATTAGAGTATATTATAATATTTTTTGGTATAAAAAAATTGTAGTTTTCACCTGCGTCGCCGAAGGCGGAAGCAGGTCTGGTAGCCGCTTGACGCCGTCCGTCCGTCTGTCCGTCCGTGCGTCATGAACGTCGTACAGTAACTCAAAAATGCTATATTTGATTTTTCTCAAAATTTATCATGTTGTTAGGACTGATTATGCCTGGTTACCTTTCGTTTTATATCGTCGGATATGTCGTTACAGAGTTATGGGACTTTGTTTCCGCGAAATGGACTTTTTTCAGATATGTCGTACACTAACTCAAAAAGGCATTATCCGATTTTTCTCAAATTTTGTTATGTTGTTGGGAATGACTATGCCTGGTTCCCTTTTGTTTTTTTTAACTTCAGATTTGTCGTTACAGAGTTATGGGACTTTGATTGCGCAAAATAGACTTTTTTCTGATATGTCTTGTTTTTTAATTCAAATACAAATACTACAGTAACTAGCACTACTTGTTGAATGACATAAACTTAGCTCAGATCATAAATCCTGCTTAAGCACAACATTGTCTCTGTCTTTCCAAATTGTAGATGTAAACAGAAACTTTCACATTTAATATAACAGAAATATAATGTTAAATTGAGAAATATTGATGTTATTTTTAATCAGTTATATTATAATAACACAATGTTTTTGGAGGAAGGCTATTTCTATAGAACGTCTGTACTCTTATATATATGTATATCTTTTTAAAAGAATACGAAAATGATTTATCCTACCTGGATTTGGAGGACATTCATTAGAGCAGCTCTCAATTTCACGGTCAACAGTTCCACCACAGTTTCTCTCTCTTATTATTACTCCTTCAGTGCATGGTGGATCATTTGGACCAGAACTGCATTCTGACCACTCGTCCCATGGTTCACATGGTGCAAGAGTAGCTAAATTGAATATCAAATACCATTAATGTAATGCTGGTCTCATATGCTGAAACGTCGAGAAATTCTAAAAAAATAGCTGAAACTTTGAGAATTTGTTTTTTAAAATACCGAAGTAAGACGGATAGATAACAATGTTTTGCCTATACGACATACTGAACCAACTACCGTTGTGCACCAATTTTTGCCATTTTAAGCAACAAAGAACATCGAACTGGAATTTTTGAGGAGGCAGCAAAATTTTACTGTTACTTTCGTTGGTTTTAATTTATATGGTTAACACCAATCTGATTTTAAAAAAGTTTATGCGAGTAAGTATTAAGCCAAAACTATACTGATACATTAAAGAAAGTCGTTTAGTTATCTCTATTCAATTTAATTGCATTTAAGAATATTTGCTACTCTTTTTAAGAAAAGCTAGGTTTAAAAAAATTGATACAGCTTTTAATAACATTTATATTGGAATATTATAAGCGGAAAATAATTGATGATCCAGCTCTCCCGTTTTTTGAGATAGGAAATTAAAATATTTGGCAAGAAAAAGGGTTTCCCTTGAGTTTCCAGATGAATTGACAAAGTTGTTTCTATCGAAAAAAAAAAACAACCATGAAGAAATTACAAGGATTTAGGGAAAAACAACATTAAAAGGGTGTTTTTGTAGTTGTGAAAAATTGGGGGTAACTTGACAAACACTTTGAACTGGATAAAATCAGAGGAGTTCAAGAATCTAAAAAAATGCTGAACATGAGAAGTAAACATCCTTTAAAATGTTTAAGAGTTAGTCTTAATCATATCATTTAAAAGAACGAATATGGTATAAATGCCAGAAAGATAGAATCCACATCTATTCTGGGTTGTGCACGGAATAATTTCCAGTCAAGCTGTTGCCTTTACTTTTCCTTGGAACACGAAAAAAAAATCTTTAAAAATAATGCCTTGCACTTCTATTCTTGTAAACAGTTTCGTAAACAAAATAGTTAAATAACGATGAAAATGCATTGAAAAATTAGCAATAGACTTACGGACAAAGTCTAAGTGAAATTATTTAGGTCCATGCAAAAATTTGACATTTTAACCAGGAGTACACTCAGTGGTCTATATGTAATGATGTTGGTCTACATTGATTTCAAAGTTAGTTTCAAAGACTTTAAATGTCTAGATTTCATAACGTTTATCTGCAAATGAATACAACACATCGTCATACACCATTCATTAATGACATATACTCACTAGGAGTGGGGCAACGTTGAACATTACAGTCCTCTCTTTCGATGATGTCATCAGCACATCGGTCTGGTGTTGTAACAGATAATTTGATTCGTTCCCTGCTTCGTGAGCCTACATCACAGTCTTTAGAACATTCTGTCCAGTCAGTCCATTCTGTGTATCTACATTCTACAATTAGTGGATTTTGTGAAATACTTTGTGGGAATAGTTTTTTTAAATCAACATTTGAATCGGAATTTTTAAATGTAAAAATATGTTTTTCCCACGAATCTTTTTTTTTAATATTAGCAATTAATATGTTAAAAAACTATTTTCGATCAGTCAAAGAGTACAATTCGTATTATCAGAAGTAGACGTTAAAGATAAAGCGTTTTTATAACTGTTGACGGGGACATTAAAATAAAAAACATGGAAAATAATTGCTAGTTAACAATAAGTAATGCTTTTACCCTAATGTTAAAGTGCTAAATTACAAAGTAATGAAGAAATTTAAGAAACATACTAATAGAATACTGTGATTTGGTAGTTGAGGATTACTGCAAAAAAACAGAAATCAAAGAAAACCAAATATGTTTTATCTTTATATAATATAAAATAAAGATTACCTTCACATTCACCAATCTCACAGTTGAACAATCCCGCAGCGTTACAAGTACTAAAATATAATTTAAAAATAAAGATTTTACACAAAATGCAGATATGAAATAAGAGGAAACTGTTGTTGAATTGTATATGGTTGGCATGAAACAATTCGTATTTAAATAACCAAAAAAATAATGTTTCTCATACATTTACATTATTTCCTAAATTTTGTGAAATTTAGAATTTTATTTCTGAAACTTGAGAAATGAAATTAGCAATAGTCAGTTATTTCGAATTAAATCAAAAATATTTTTTCGTCTGGCGAAAGTTTCACCGCAAGCCGTTTGACTTTCGTATCGAATATATCCTGTATTACCCATTTAAGTTACAAACATTCATAATACTTACGCCCTTTTTTGAAACGTGCGCCAGATATTCACGTTCCTTAATGACACGCAATAAACCAAACGTTGCTTAGCAGATATTATGATTAGTTATATGTTGCATTGAATTCCACTATTCTGAGTAAAAGCAGTCATGTGACTTGACATTGAAGTTTCATAACCCGAAACTTATCAGAACAAACTCAAATTACTCGTGCTCCCACAAAGTCATTGTTAAAACTGTATTTGAAGAGAAGTTACATAAAATGTTGTTTACCAATTACTACATCCAACGATGACTAAGACACCCTCTTCGACCATAGCCCCGACAAAAACCTTTTCGTCTTCGCTGGTGATGCCTTCCTGTCCGTCTTTTTCAATGTATCCAATTAAATCGATCTGTTCATATCCAAAATTGTCTTTGTACACCTCTTGTGAAAATTCACACATGGCTGAAACAGTTATTGATTGAACTATAAATATATTTCTTCAGTGATATATTTGTCTATACATTGATAAGTACCAGAAGGGGTAGGGTAATTTTTCTTTTAATAACAATTTGTTATTTCAAAATTATTGGATTATTATGTAGATTTTTTAGACATCTGTTATGAATCAATATTCAACTGACGAATAATGTCATCTTTTTCTTGTAGAGTAATTGAGGGTGTCGTTGTATTCATAATTATATATCCATAAATTAGACCAAAGATATTATATTTTACACGAAATAACGCTTGATTCTCTATAAAATACAAAAATCTTTTATAAATTGTCTTCATTATCAAGTTGCATTTCAACAAGACAAGAACTATGTGCGCATGACCTGAAGTTTTAAAACTCTTATGATTTCTTTTTTACCTGGTGGACCTGCAGTTGTAGTGAATGAAACGGTTGTTGTTAGCTGTTCGACTGTTGTAGGAGGTGGAACCGTAGATGACGGTGTCGGAGGAATTACGGTAGAGGAAGGCGAAGGTGTCGGTTTTACAGTTGTTCCCGATACAGTACTTGAGGAAACTGCCGGAGTTGTGGATGGTGCTTGACCTGAAATTGTACAAATGACATATTATTGTTATATGTTCACCATTTTTCATTAGATTAGATCGATTGTCGTGTTTTATGTTTAGTTTCACATTTTGTATTTCGGGACCTTTCACAGCTTCCGTTATGGTATTGACTCTGGTTCATATTTGAAGGCCATATTGGGACCTGTAGAAGTTTAACTTCTACTGTCATTTGATGAGTGGCTGTCTAATGGACAATCATGGCACATCTACTATTTTTATAATTTATTTAAAAAAACCTTCTATATAATTATAAAACTTTGTCCTTGTTTGACTCTGAATACACTTTGTTTTTGATATATTTGACATTTTGGTCACAGATAAATTTTGCATTTTTGAAGCTGTGGCTCAATCAATTATCTCACTAAAATATCTGCACCGAATTAAAGAGCAATTTATATTCACTTACAAGAATGTGTTATAGTAAACTATTACTTCATTTTTTAAAGTTTTGTATGACCGATTGCGTAAAGATTCAATTTGAAAATTATTTCATTTTTGAATGAGTGGATCATATAAATTGTGTAAAGCATCAAAATTCATTATTTTCATGCAAATTGAATAACGTTATCATTAGATGGACACAAAATTGTGGTTTCTTATCATAAATGGAGACGACAGAAAAATGCACATGTGGAAATTCTGAAATGTACAAAATTGCCTAGTTTCACGATTCTTTGTTTACCGTCTAATACTGGTTAAATCTAAAGATAGCTCTTAATAATATGATAGAGCCAATATGCAATAAGTTATTGTAAACTTACTTGTCGTTTCCGGAGGAGTCGGAGGGACTGAAATATGAAAAAGTAAAAAATTAGTTTCTATTGATAAGTTGTTGAATTTCATACGATAATAAAGACAAGTGTTAATTCTTTACAGCAATGTTCTCTTGGACCAAAAATGCCAAATTGGAATAAGAATCATCATCTCCCTAAACCCTAAGTCAATAAAATGTTATCTCCATGTTTTATATGGGCTGTGTTTGCTTGCATTTTGAAGAAAGATTTAATTAAGCGATCTTGAAACCCTACCGCTAATACTTTCATTTTTGATGTCTGTTTCCACATATTTAATGATACATTGAATCTGGTTATGTTTTTACAATTATAGATAAACGAATAGGTTGCAATACATAATTCAGAAAATCTTGGCGAAGAAACTCAACAAATTCTTGTGTTTTTTTACATGTGTCACTGTAAAAAAATATGCTTTCCTTTTTATTATCGATATCTTTCAGTGAACTCAAACTATTTTATACATAATATAGAAAACATATTAATAAAGTACAATAGTAAAAGAAATGCCAAATTTCAAAAGTATTTATGTCGGATTGGTCCCGGTTTACTTGGATATGCTCCCAATTTTATAATACAGGGAAAATCAATAGAAAATCTAATTTTAATGACACCTTGTGATGTAATGCTAAACGTATATATTATCAGGCATTTCTAAAACAAGTTTCTTTATACATTTAAGGGCTCATTTATACTTCGTCGCTAGATTTCGGAAGTTTTGCTGAGATTAAAAGTATAAACAAAGCTGCGGCAAGAAAAAACACACAGTGACTTTTTCAACAAAACAAATAAATATTAAGGAAATCTTTAAAATCATTATTGCTATTTTATCAAGTACGAGTACAGGACAACAAGTTGTGAAGACAATTTCTTTAATGGTCAAATCGTTTTAAAACCGTTTAAATCTAGTTCATATTACGAATTTACTGCATTATCAAATATTCTTTCACCTTGTGAAGTTTGTGATTTCGTTTTACCATTATAATCACACATTACTGGTGTATTCATATTACACGAGAATCACCATAATTTGATTAATAAACGCAGTAAAAGAAACATAATGCATACACTACATCACCAATATAGTAAATATTAAATAACATGACTTGCGAGACATCTACAATAATTAGTTGAAATAAATTAAAATGTTAGCCGCCTTATGCAGAAAAAGGTAAAAGATGCAACGTATTTACGTAGTAAACTTAGTACTGAGAATCACAACTTGTGCCACTTGTGGAGCGGGAGTTGCTTACCCTTCCGGTGCACCTGATTTATGCCCAGTTTTTGTAGGGTTTGTGATACTCCAGCTTTTGTTTTTAGTGTAGTGTTGTCTAGTACCTGTTTGTAGTTCGTTTCATTTGTTGGCCATGGTTTGTCTATCTTCTGTCATAAGGATTTCTGTCTGCACCGAATTCATTTTACACAGGAAATCTTAGAAAAAATCAGTACTTACGTAAACATCCGAAGATCTCCATTCCCATTACTGGTGTGTCTGTCCATTCGACTGGCGACACTCTGATACCAAAGCCAAACTCCGGTTCTGGGAAAACTACATCTTCAGTTGTGTCAATGTCAGTGTTTGCATCAAAAACCTGCCAATGTAATACATAACCGGATATTATGAATGCAATTAGAAGTAATATTCACATTAATGCATTCACTTTATCAATACTATTTTTGTGAAAAATATTTCTCTGATGTTTGCTTAAGTTCATTAGTTTAGAAAATTTGATGATGCATGGTGAAAACGTACAACATGCTGTTAATTTGGAAGTATCTAAGCTTCTTCCTAGTGACAGTAATTTTCGCTATGTTCCTATGTTAATTAACTTCAACTGCAGTTGCCATCATGGGTCAGATAAATTAAGCTATGACCGCCAAGGACCATAGCACCAACGTTTGGTCCTATTGCGCGAAGCCACAATCACATCCAGGGTAAAAACTTCTCTCACAAACTCTCTGTTATGTGTTATTTATTTCATTATTATTTGAATTCTGCAATAAATTGATTATTCAAAATTGTTTAACATTCTTTATTAGTTTTGAATTTCTATCATGGAATAAAGCGCAACAATAATATGCGTGATTTCGTGGGATTCTGCACGAAAGGGTGATAGGGTAAATTGTTGTTTGCTGCTATGTGTAAGAGTAAAATAAGCCTAGAAATCTGCTTTGACTATAATAAATTAAAATATCATATATTTACTCCAATAGATTGCCAGCTTTCTGGATCATTTTCATCCTCAAGGATCTCAATGTTAATTCTTTCTACAAATCCAGATATTCCTGCATTCACAGATCCTCCTGTCACTTGAATTTTTATAATAAATCCACCTCTTCCAAACTCAACTTGCACATAGGAATCATCTTCACTGCCAGTTTGGGGTGACCAAAGTGATGTTAAGCTGCCTTCGCCACTGTCTTGCAAGTTTGATGAGTATGAAATAGTTCCACTAAATGCGTTACCATCCATTCCAAGTGGTTCATCACACAGTGCTTTAAAATATATTATAGGTTGTATTTTAAATACGTTTTCCTACTATAAAATATGTCCAAACAACAAATGTGCCATGAGAACAATGACGTCATTGAACCGGCAAACTAATGACCAAAATGATTAAAACATCAACATTTCATAGCTAAAGAACAATGTAATTAAATGAACATAACAATTGGCAACAAGAACTAAATATAATAACCGTTGGTAAAATAATTGTGGAAATGTAATCAGTTTCTTTTCTTCTACAGTCAATAGTCTTGTTTTCGTACTCACATCAATATTAAATCGTTTTTCGTATCAAGCCCAAAACATTTCAACCACAGTTTAACTTATCTTCACGGGTCAAAGTGTTTTATATCATAAAGTATAAAACGACCAGATTTATGGCGAAAAGAAAACAATACAACAGAAGCAAAAATATATAAAGTTTCTTCAAAGCCCACAGTTTCCATAATCCTACAAGAATAGAATACTAGTCTTGTGGTTACTTTAAATCAATCCTAATTAACCAAATATAAACACTATTTCAATTCTTTGTTGATAAATTTAATTTACTTACGGGGTATTGGTGGCTCAGTTGGATTAGCAATTTCAACTTTTTCTGAAACAGAAATATTCATTTAACATATTTTAAAGCAATACCACGAATTTTGCCGCTATAACACATCCTACTGATAAAGTATAAAGTAGCCTTCTCATTTTTCATAAAACTTTTAAATTTTTTCAATCGTGTTTTTTTCTTTCTCTTGAAGTAATTGATTGATTCTTTTGATTATTCTTCTTTATCAATCTCGTGTTTGGAGTGCAGCCTCTATTACATTCACCCCATACATTTTCTTTTTAATACTTATATCAAAAAGTGTTTACCCAAAATTATTTCAAGTAAATTTCCTAACAAAAACAGTCATAAATCTTGGGATTTTCAAAAATATCGTACTATCCATAGTCGGCCGACAGTTGACTTTGATATAGAATAAAACACAAATTAGACTGTACGATTTTAATTCCAGGGTATGGGAAAAAATTAAATGCTATTTTAGCAAAATTCTTTTATTTCCACTTTATACGAAAATAGGAACATACAAGTTACCAAGTTGTAAAAATATATATAATTATTTACTGCAATGAAATTATTCGACTGCCCCATTAGATAACAATGTAAATTGTATCATCAATTTGTTGATTCCGTTTATTATTTTAATTATTAATAACCGATTCAAAAATTCTTAAACGAAATTCAAAATATATTCAGTAATTTCAACAATTTACCAGTGGTCGTTCCTGGGGGTGTTGGTAAAGTTGGAACTGGTGTTTTTGTGATTTCTTCGGTTGTTGCCTCTGCAGGTTGCCTTGTTGTTGATCCTGATGGTGTCACTGGAACTGAAGGTGTTGCTGTAGTTGCACCTGTTGTTGATACTGGTGGTGTTGCCGTAGTTGCTTCTGCTGTTGTCACTTGTGGAGATACTGTGGCTCCCGTTGTCGGTTGCGCTTTTGTAGTGCCAGCAACTGTTGTTGTGGTTCCTGCGGTTGTCGTTACTTCTGTAATGGACAAAATCAAATATACTTTCAAAATTCAGAACTTACTACACGTAAAGAAATTAAGTTAAATATTTGACAATGTCACTTGGGCTTTCCAACTTGAAAAGAAAAGTTATTAAGCTTACCTTACAGGACTATCTTATAGTTGAACAAGTGCAATAATGACTCACCTTGACAGATTATTACTTCAATCTGGTCGATTTGCAGGTTTTCAGCTGGATTAACCTTTGTAAATGTTACACTCAAAGCATTGACTTCGATATAGCCAAGTGTATTTTCAACACCAGGATTAAGGTCAACCTACAAAACAAAACGTTATATTGTATAAGTATCTCAAAGCACCGATCTTCATAACACTTTTAAATGCCCAATTTTGATCTTTTCGTTTTGTAACAAGTCATTTATTTATCTCCAGTTTGATTATCAACCGACTTTCCTAATTAAGCATACCAATAATTTTCCATATTTATTATACATTGGTAATTTTGTATTTTCCTACATTTTCTGTCTGACTCAACAGTAATTTCACCACAGAAATAATGTCTCCATGGTGAGATGTGTGCACAGAAAACAATTACAATAATGCAGAATTTTGATTGACTTATTCAGAACCAAATGCCTCAGCAACAAATGATATCTTATGTTTTCACTCACTTAATTTCAACACAAAGTATATATTGATTAAAAAATATCAACATGCAAAATACATAAACGCTGCCTTTTTGAGTACTTATCTTTATTGATGGCAGTCAAAAATTCAATGATATTCATATTCGAATATTAAGCAAACCACAAATTTCTTCGCTCTTTATTCAGTGAAATAAATTTATTTACCGCTGGTAGTTGGACATTACTGTCATCAGTAGGAATCAAGGTAGCCGCTTTAATATTGCTTCCGATGATGGTTACACTGTAGACTGTGGAGCCATCTAAACCTTCAATAGTAAGTGGTGAATTTCCGACAAGTGTGTATCCATCATTATCGTCGCTTTCAAGGGCAGACTGGTCTTCTTCCGACAGTGTATTTCCACCATATTTGATAGTGAAGGAAACTCCTTGCACTTCCTCCATGAGAGAAGCTTTGTCACATTCTTCGGGTGTAGTTCCTTCTGTTGCTGATGTGGTAGCAGCTTGTGTTGTACCTGCTGTGGTTCCTGTCGGTGTTCCCGTTTTTGGACTTGTAGTTGGGGCTGCAGGTGTTGACGTAGTTGGAACTGAAGATGTTGATGTAGTTGCACCTGTTGTTGATCCTGGTGGTGTTGCCGTAGTTGCTTCTGCTGTTGTCACTGGTGGTGTTACTGTGGCTCCCGTTGTCGGTTGCGCTTTTGTAGTGCCAGCAACTGTTGTTGTGGTTCCTGCGGTTGTCGTTACTT
>JARWCS010219318.1:0-13708 GCA_034783895.1 Geukensia demissa | reverse complement strand
TTCCATTGCGGCATAAATGTACAGGTGGTGGTAATCAGTATAAATATGCTGATGTCAATATCGGTAATCAGTGGTAAAATAGAGGCATTATTATTACACAGAATTACAAATATACACAAGGGCAACCAATCAAACTTGGAGAAATATTTTTATATACTTTTTGGGACACACTACTAGAGACATTTTACCTAGTTTAGCAGAAAATAATTTTCAACATGCAATAGAAACACATGGTATTTTTAAATTAATAAAGACTACATATTTGAAATATAGAGATTCTATAGTATTAGAAAATAAGAGTTTGAAGGACATTTATTTTAGTATACTAGATAAAGAAAATTATAAACATAAAGTAGAATACATATATTTACATGTAGATTTTGATAGTATATGGAATAACTTATGTCGTATAGACAACAATAGTATAAGAGACTTTATATACAAGGTAATACATAATTGTCTTATTACTAAGAAAAAATTACTGGAGAGAAATGTACATTTAGAAAATTATATGTGTAATTTCTGCAAAAATGCAGTAGAAGATATGAAACATATTTTTATACATTGTAAGAAACTTGAGGACTTCAGAAGCCTTATAGCTAATATTATCAGAACAGAGAGAAATATTGTAAATTTTGATATTGGTTCAGATTGTATGGTTTTTAATATAGAATGGGAAATTTACCCATATTTGTATGCTTATACAAAATCTATCTGGGAAAGTAGAGAAAGAGTTTTGGGGGATTTGTCTATATTTCAGCAGCTTTGTACTTTATTCTATAATTATGAACATTTTTACAGAGAAAAGATAAAGATATGATGTATTGAAGGTAATATATAAATGTATATATGTTATGTGACTGTGTGTGTTAACGTATTTGTGACAGTTTCGTTGTACATATGTGTGGCGTAATGTAAATAAGTGTTATATGTATAAATAGGTTGATAGTTATTAAATAAAATTAAAATTAATAAAAAAAAATATAAAAAAAGCACGGTGATGAAGACTGTCAAAAACTGTAGAAATGTGAGGGAACAATTAATAATTAATGTGTATTGATTAGATTTGGTATATTTTTATAATAGACATATACAAATTTTTAAAAACAACCTCGAAAACCAAATAATCGTTACTACTTGTGACTTAAGTAGGATTGAGGCCAGTAGAGGTTTAAGGAAAAACATTTTTTACTTAGGTAATACATATTTTTAAATATATGTATATTAAAAGAAATTTGCATAATTTAATGTAGTAACGTCATATAGAATTTTTGGTAAAAGTTATCATTGTATAAAACAAAGATAATATATGTAACTTCTATTTTTGAAAACTCCGATGCTTCCTTCTATGCACAAAATTATAGCACCCTTTACTAGACTTTAACTAACAATATTTATAATTAATTAATATAACTACTTAAGTAAATAATTAAGTATTAGAATAATAGTAAAGATATAAGTAAAGATGACATTGTTATTCTGTTAAGTTTATTGTCTTTTTTGTTGTTAATATTAATTTTTTAAAACCTCATTAGGACAGTCAATCTGAGTGAAAAAAAAAAAAGAAAGGCAGGGGCTTCAATCTACTACATAATGGTTATTGCTACTCCAAAGATAAAAAGAAATGTATCAAGAGAGACTGTTCCAGCCGAGCCCACACATCAGACACATCAGATTGTCTTCAGCTACTTAAATCCACGGGGCATGACCACGAGCCCGACATGGAAGCGGCATATTGGTAATGTCGGAAAAAACCGAAAATACAAAAATGTCGGCATACTGGGGTTCGGCTAAAAGGACTCGGCAAATTGGTGGTCGGCAATTTGGGGTTCGGCAATCTGGCATGAATTCAAATATAGTGGCAGTCTAGTCTCAAGTGTCAAGTAAATTCACCTTGCTTGAGGGAATAAACTGCGTATTAGTGCTAATTAACACACTGGGTACATAAAGGTAAGGAATCTGTTGGGATTTGGCTTGGGCTATATATATATTAACTCAATCTAATCAAAAGTGCTTCTCTAAATCGCGATCATCATACATTCGAAAATTTTTCGCTACGAAACGACAGGGCCTTAATGAAAGGCAAGAGTCTCAGAAAAGGGCACGGACGTCATGATAACGGGGGCGAGCGTTGCGCCCGATGAAACACTTTAAGATAGAACACTCTTTACTGGACGATCCAGTTGAGCTATTGTTATCATTTGTCATCGTCCGTTGCCCGTTATCCTTAAAATTTTCACATTTTTATCTTCTACTTTAAAAAAAAACATTAGTCGAAACCGGACTAAAATGTTTTACTAAATAAGTCTCTTCCAGAATTTGATTCCATTCGGAAATTGAACATGGTAGCCAGCGGAAGATAAACAGTCTATTTTAATCGTCCTGTCAAAAACAGCCGCACCAATGGATTTTTTGGCTGTAAATGATTACGTGTATTGGGAAGTCCTCTGTTGGAATTATAATTCTGGTGCCGTTTGGAAATTCAAGCCGCCATCGGGACGCGGCTTACACATGTAGTTTAACATAGAACCCTATTGGAATTTTGGTCAGAGATCTTTTCAGAAACAGTTTTGTCCATTAAATGTTTTGCACTGTGACATAGTTTGTCATAGGACCACATGAGAGTTTCATATAAAGGTCATCCTATTGGAAGCTTATGCAATTTAGCACTTTAAACAAAAACTGTAATTTTGGTGAGATACATGTAGAAAGATGAACATGACTTAGTCTTACAGAGAGTCTTTAATTATCTTCTAGTTTAAAGTGTTTTTCTGGATTTACCTGCATCAGACACTCTTGATGCCAAAAATAGGAAGATCTTTATAAGAACAGTAGAACTTCATAAATTTTCAGTTACATTCATGGACAAAATGAAATTTACAGTTCATGACGTAACGAAATCAGTCAAATATAAAGACAGCAATCAGGAGTTTTACAATTTTCAATGTGGAATGATGCCAACTGTATCTTTCCTATCCGAAAATAAATAAGAGCAAAAATTCAAGCACGAGAAAGCTGTTCCCTTCCACACAGCACTATAGTACACCAAACGAATTTTGTCACAACAAAAGTGAACATGTATAAAAAGTTTTACAGTGAAATATATCATATCATATATCGTTGGAATTCTAAATAAAAAAATTACCCAAAGTGCGTAATGTTACTTTTTTTCGACTTTGTAAATTTGCTTCAATTTGATGGTGCAATTAACTAATGGTCTCCAGTAACGAGACATGATAACATTTTTATTTTGTGGGGTTTTATGACAGATACAAGATGAAATGTTAGGAATAAGGTTGAATTATATTCTGGTTATAACACTGAACTGAAAATAAGCCATTTTGATCCAAATTTTGTCAATGTCAAAAATTTAACATAGAGGGATAATTTTTTGTGCTGAGGAAAAATAAAATTTTAAATGCAGGATGAGTTGCGGCAAAAATTAGAATTCTAACGATATATAACATGACATACTTCAAAGCTGACCTTTCGATATATTTTGACTTAAGTCGTGGCAAATTTTGTTTGGTGTACATTAGATGATGTATGATCTGTTACTATAAATTAAATATTCATTCTCACACTCTCCGGATTTCTCTTATGTAATGAAATGGAATTACGAGAGGCCAAAGATAATAAAAAAATTACCAGTTGAAGTTGAGCAGTTGATGCACTAGCTTTGATTTGAGTTCCTCATGGGAAATCAATGGCAGATATGGCAACTTTATGCGCTTTTTAGTAAGGTATTCAAAAAAGTAGATACCGTGTGTATGAACATTTGATTATTTTCCTTCTACTAAGGATTTCATTTTTTAAATACCTCAGTCAGTTTTTATTCCCAGAAGGAATTGCAACTAATTTGATTTTTTTTAATAACAACTGCAACAGCCTCACAAAAATATTGCGAATAGTGATAATTTATGAAATCCTCTTATCACGTAAGAATAAACATTTTGCAATCCTTAAAAACTGTGGCTAAATCACTGCAAGGCAAACAGTAATCAGAATAACATCTAATAGTTTATCGAGAAGACGCTAGAAATAACACAGGCTACATATAATAATGATTAATATATGTAAATCATGAAACCCAATAATGACTAACTATAGGAAAACCTTTCTGAAATGTGCGTGTCTACGCATATCAACATACTACAAAAGATTGTATATACACCTAAAATGTGAATAAAAGCTTTCAAATGCAGAATAAAGTCATGGAATCATCAGTAGAGGTTACTGCCCCTGATGAAGACTGGAAAAATAAGTCATGAAATCATCAGTAGAGGTTAGTGCCCCTGACGGAGGCTGGGGATGGGTAATAGTTCTCAGTGCATTCATTACCCAAATTCTGGTGGATGGACTTGGGATGGCATACGGAGTTCTTCTCCCTAAGTTTGTTGAATATTTTCAAGCAGAAAGAAGTAAAGTGTCTTTAATTGGGTCACTGTTGATTGGAACATTTCTTTGTACAGGTAAGAACACAAGTCCTATATTTAACAGTATTTCTTTAGATAATAATGCAATGTTTTTGAGTTCGTACAATGACATATCATTATGAGATAGTATGTACAAAACAATGAACTGGGTTCTCAGTTTTTTATCCTCAAGTTCCAACTCTAAAGACACTCTAACAAGTTCTAAAAATTTAGGACAGCTGCATTTGTTTATTTTACATTTAACATTTCAAAATAAGTACGATCATAAACTATGCAATGTAGCGTACTCTGTTCTCAAATCATATTATTTTGGTTATTTTAATTGACTTTTAAATCAATTTCTTACTTCAGTTATTATCCTTTTTAGGACCATTTGCTGGTGGATTAATAGACAAATTTGGATGTCGTTTCGTATCAATCACCGGAAGTGTAGTTTCGGCCATTGGTGTTATCATTGGGTCGTTCAGTCCTAACCTGGATGTCCTTATAGTGTCATACGGAGTAATAGGAGGTAAAACACATTCATGATTTTATACCGTCAGAAGAACGTGCGATTACTTCAGGATCGACATACAGAAAAATCGGACATGCAAAACAAATCGAACAATGTTCCAAGTCCCTCGCCGCCCTCGTTTACGGTTTGCATTACTTCAGCTCCTTATGACTAGAGAACTTAAGAGCAAATCTTGTCCAGATCCATCAAATGATAAAAGTTCTGTAGTACTTTCAAGGAAAAACCTAAAATTTTAAACCTGAAATTTTTGAAGTTTTCGAATATTTAACAGCTAACAGGAATTCAAAGATACCACATGGACAGACATAAATCGTTAGAACACAGACAAGACCATTGCCAACAAAATAAAACGAAAGACAATCATAGAACACACAACGATAAGCTTATACTGGGACCTAATAACGGAATCATTATTTTGTACTCATTTTTTAAAGGTTCGGGTGTCTAAAGTACCTCAAAATAGGCAGCACAATGAAAAGTATACAGTTTGGTTTTTGTTTTGTTTTAAATGTTAATGTAAAATTCAACATTAATATGTGCTTATAGAGAATTCAACAACATGATCTTAAGATAGCTGTCAACGTTTTTTTTTTCCTTTTACCGTTTTTTAGAAGTGACATATCTTAGTCCATCCATTTTCATTGATTTACGATAAAACCAATTGTTTTTAGACACATACAATATAACTTTTGCGGGATTTTGGATAGTTTTAAGGGAAATTATCCGACTCTGCTGATGTTGCAAAAATAATCGTCGGACTGAACATAACACAACCTGACCGACAAGATTAGAACTAGTCTCCACGAAAAATGTATGTTTCGCTATTTCTTTTTTCTTCTTAAATAAATTGTTCCTGCACCAACAGGGATTAAACGGCCGAATACGTATGTACCCGGGATTTGTAACGTTTCGTTACACGAATAATTAAAATTAATATTGACATCCGGGATGACAGTATTGTTTGTATAGTCACAAGAACTTCACTAACCACTCCTTGTATACAAAAACATATCAACAAAATATAAAATATATATTTTACAGGAATTGGATTTGGTATGATGTATCTATCCTCTGTTGTGAGTGTTGGAATGTACTTCGATAAACGACGACCTCTCGCCACAGGCATATATATGTGTGGTTCAGGAATAGGGACCTTTATATTCTCACCAGTTCTGGAATATTTATTTGAGGTGTATAATTGGAGGGGCGCGTTGTTAATCGTAGCGGGAATTATTTTAAATGGGTCTGTTTGCGGTGTACTAATCAGGCCACTCCAAGCCAGAACCAAATCAACAAAAACCATATCACACTGCGATCTCAATTACACTGAAGTACAAAATCAGTTTATTCAAATCAGCGCTGAAAATATATATGTCAAAAATGGTCAGCAATTTTCAAATGACAAACTTCTTAATGAAATCAAACCTCTGATTCAAGTTTCTGAGTCAACAGTCGGCACAAAAAATTCTACATTGGACAGAATTAGTCTTTCAAAGTCAAACGTTGACGTCATGAACCAAATCGATTCTGTAGACGATCAAAGCGCCACCACCCAGTATGTTCGTAAAGGTATTCCGTCAGCTCTTCATCAAAAGTCATTATCAAATTTGCAATTTTACGGTTCAGAAATTATTTGTCAACCGGAAAGTAAACCTGAGATGTTGAAAAAACCCTGTTGTCTTCAAAGATGCATAAGTTTTGTCTTTCGGGAAGTAATAGATGTTTCAGTGTTAACAAATGTCCCCTTTTTACTAATGTGTATAAGTACTGTATTCTGTTCCAGTGCATTTTATATTCCCTTTACGTACTTAGTAGATAGAGCAATAATTCTTGGAATACCAAGTACAGACGCAGCTTTCTTACTCTCAATCATAGGTAAGTGACCAATATACTTTAAGGTAACAAGATACAAGACACAAGATGCTTTATTAAAACCAATCAAGATGTCCAGGGATGAGCTGCATAATCAATACAAATCATTGATATCTTAATACATATTTGTTGATTATTATTTGCATGGTTCGCGAAAAAGACATGTAAGCTAAAGAAGTAACAAGTAAAGATAAAACATGCATGTGTCAATCATAAATAGGTGACCAATATACACGAAGGTTATAACAACATGGCATAACCATACAAATAAACAACAGGAAAAACAACACATGTTAAAGGCGATAAGGAAATATCATCCCACTATACGTGAGTGGAGACAGAATAAAAAAGCTTTAGTGTTGACACTTCATCTCGTCACCTATACTACATACTTTAACAGTGCAACCTTTTTTAAATTGTATGCAGTATAAAAAGGTATATCTAAAATATTTAATAAATCATTCTAACCCACATTTAGTATATTCTTTACTTGCCGTGAGTGTAAGTATTTGTGCATTAAACAAAACAGAGAAATATTTGATTTGATTGACAATTTAAGCCTTCACAAATTTTTAAAGGCTGGAAAAATGGGCAATGCGCCAGGTGCCCTCAAAGAGGAGATGAAGGAGCTCTTACCATTGCTGTCTGCATTGCTCATAGTTATTTGTTCGTTTTTAGTTTTTTTTGTGTTTAGTCTGCGTCCAGTTGAGCTTGTCGTTTCTATCGATTTTTACCCTTCATCTTTCCCATCGGTTTCACAGTCTTTCGCTTTCCCCTGAAAACTTTGTTCTATTGTTTTGCATTGACTTTCAAAGCGCTTACTTAAAATTTTTCTTTGATAATTGTAGTTATAATTAATAGTACTGGTCTCGCAAAGTATCCACCGTCACCAATGCATTCTTTAAAGAAAACTGAATGAAAATTATTTTAAACAAAGCCTTTTACAATCATTATTTTACATACTGATACAAATTTTACAGAGCTCTATGGTCAAATTGAGTACCTGGCGAGATAGGGTCATTGGCCAGTACAGTCTTAGTTTTATTTTGGTGATAATTCAACCACATTTTTATTGATTTGAGATACACAAACTGATAAAGTGTCTTCATTGGCCAAGTGATCTACCCTAGGTAACAAAAGTTTTGCACTGAATTCACCACACATTGAACAAGTTTTTTACATTCCAGTAGTCAGTGGTTCTCTTCTCAGTATATAATAAAACCGAAAAAGAAAAATAGTCTCCCACAGAAAATGAATGTAGCTATGTCCAAATTTTACTTACACATTACCACAATATAGGTAATTGTTTTCTATGTCGTTCTGTTTTACAGGAATTGTAAACACGATTGGTAGGGTATCATCAGGATATTTAGCGAACTTACCGAATGCCAATGCTATAGTTATTTGTAGCGTAGCATTGGTCATTTCCTCAGTCGCGTGTTTTCTACAGCCGTTCTGTACAGTTTACCCACTTCTGGTAGTATTTTGCGTAATATTTGGCTTGGGTATCGGTAAGTAATCGTAAGAAAAAAATCAAAAGCTTGGCGCAAGACAAATTCTGTTAATTATAACGAGGTCAGTTCCTGCTTCGAATAAATATTTAGTCTGAATGCATCAATTGTATTGTAAATATTTCAAACGACTTATGTCAATGCATATGAGAATACGTTAAACCCCTTATTAATAACTGAATAAATACATTTGAATTGGTTTGTGTTTGTTTTTGACCAAGTATATTTATGTTTTAGCCAAATCTGTCAAATGTCTTGTGCAGAAATGATTTAATGGGTATATCGACCATATTCCAGTTATGAATTTGTATTCGACTACGTCGAACTTATTTATTATTTTGTTTTCACTGTTTACGAACATTTATTGCAGCTTCATACGCAGCCCTGTCAACTATAATTATGTGTGAATTGTTTGATGTAAACATGTTAGCTAAGGCACTTGGGTTATTTTTTTTCACTCGTGGTTTTTCCTCTGTGACTGGTCCGTATATTGCAGGTAATAGCTCATATCAATACGTTAGACAGCAAATAGTATATGTTGTTCGAACACTTAATCTTCAAGGGCCCTCGTCTTTTTTTGGAAAACAGAAGTCGGAATCAAATTGAAAGACTTTGACATGATAGTAAAAATATTATTGTGTCCAAATTTCTTGACTGATACATGATTGTTATTCGTATTTTAATGCCACTTTCAGGTGGACCATCAGTAGATACATCATTACACGACATTTAAGTTTTTGTACAGGCTTATAATAGTTGAAGACCTCAATAATGGCTTATATACTATTATACAAGTTGTCCGATTTTTTGTAAAAGGATTAATTACACGTATAAGGATTTATATGCTGCGTCGTACTTCCCCTTACACGAGTTTAATTATTGTGCCACTACAGGTTCCTGATTTTCAGTTATTATACGTAATTCAAAATTAATATTTTCACATGGTTTTCCTTATTTTACCTTTATTATTTAACAGGTATCAACGTTACTTTCATATTGAAACCTGTCTATTTCATTATGCATCTTGAAGGTAATACAATATGCTGGTAATGAAATGAATATGATTTGATATGAATTTTTAAAAAAAAAAGCGATGTAAGTGTTGGGGTTCGTTTTATTTCAACGAAATTTGTATCTTTTGATATGCATTAAATAAAAAAATGGGAACATGCTTAGAAAAAAATCCCAGAAAGCACACTTCACAAATGCACTACATGTAATATACTATACATGGGGAAACATAATTATGTCTGAGTAGCTTTTTTTCTGTCCTGTTTTGTTCAAATGCAATTATGTTTTCTGTTTTGTTTAGGTATGGTATTTCAGGCCACTGGGAATTATGATGCATCATTTTATCTTGGAGGTGGAATGTTTTTCTTGGGAGCTATTCTTCGATTAACAATTCTGCTACCGTGCGTCAAACGTTCCTGAAATTAGAGAACAATGCCATTATGTTGCGTCGTTTTCTGTTTGTTTTTCAAATGTATGCAAGAATAGTATATCAATTTAAATATCGATTTTCTTTTTACAAAAGAGATAGCTACTTTATCTATAAACAAATTTCGTTCATTTGAAAGACAAAAGCATTTACATTATGTTCTTTATTCCACTTTAAAACTTATAAAAATATATTTATTTCACGGAAAATTTGATTTTATTTTTTTCCTTTTATATCTCATTGGATAATCTTAACAGACCCATTTTAAGATATAGAAGAGATACTTACCTAATCAGTTGAGGCAACAAATTTATCACTACTTCAGTTTATTTCACCCTTAATTCGTAAGTTCTTGCAGATTTTAAGGACTTTAATCGCAAAAAACGGATATTGGAACTTTTGTTTCAAATGAACAGCAATAGGAAATGCAACTTTTAAAATCATTTTCATGTAGACCGCTACCATGTGAGCATGTTAATGAATTTTTCAACTGCTGGATGGATAAACCCACGACTGACGACTGTTTATTTGATGCTAGTGTGTAAAATTTGTTTTTATAGTGTGAAACTATCAAATGATCAAACATAATACGATGTCATAATCCTTAAAAAAAGAATTCGAAGATGCCAAAAGGGGCAGACAGAAATTATTAAAAAAGAAGACATACAAGACCATGGCCAACAAAAAAGAAACAAAAGACAGACATAGAACGCAAACACTACACTGTCAATTAAGGCTAGAATAACACGAACCCTACGAAAATCAGGGTGAGTTCAGGTGCTCAGGAAGGGTTGGCAACTCCTGCTCCACTAGTGACACCCGTCGTTTTACTCAGTAGACAAGGCTGGTGTATAGTCGCAATCGGTATAGGAATGGATTTGTTTTCACGACAGTGGGAAGATATCCATTGTTGTTTGTCAAATGGATATTTCGTACCAGTCAACCAAATCATGATGGTGACCAAAAATGACCGGAGTGATGACTTGAATCTTTCCTTGAGAAACCCTTGGTTCAGTAGCTTTCTCGTCTGCAGCAACCCTCTGTCAACAGAATATGAATCAGAAGCATATGTCATCAAATGAGAATTATTCACTCTGTATGCAGGTGAGGCCACAATGTTTGCTAGACATGAACGGAAAGTTTACAATGGGAAAATCAAAGTCATCTCTCTTGTCGTGAAGTTTTGTTCTTAGCCCGCCCTTACTGTCAATGCCTAGAGTTAAGTCAAGGTATAAAGCAGACCTTTCTAAGTTTGTATACGTAGTAGCTTTGATTTCTAGTTCAATTGGATTGATGCAGTCAACAGAGTCACAAAATTTAGAATTATTCATTGAAAGTACATCAAAAACTAGTTGCTTTCGATTGACAAAAGCCCAATTATCTGCTGCTTACAAACAGCTAATGTAATTGGTTACCATGATTCGTTAGAGTTTATATAAGCAGTGAATAAAAGAGAATGTTCTGACCTGTTACTTATATAAAATGGTATAAAAATAAGGTCATTATTTAAGTAAAATCCGCATACTTGATGTTTGTTGAGAAATTGAACATTCGACATTCACGATCGATTAGCATTTGAAATTAGCATTACGTTAAACCTTTCAAATTGAACATAGTTTCAATTCCACGGACCGATGCCATTTTAGTTAATGTTTTTATTGATTGCAACAGAAATTATCACAGCAAGAGGAGAGGATGTTCGAATAAAACTGGAATTATGCAAATGGGAAAATGCAGTGCGGAGACGTTTACAAAAATACTTTTGATAATTATAAATATTCTTTTCATAGTAAGTTCAAACTTGTATGACATTCATTTAATTTTCAGAATTTAACATGTTGAAAATGTGTTATCGTTGTCTTTCTGTTCGACACCTTTTTGAATCGTCGCATATTTATTTATTTTAATTATTTGACAGGGTATATGAACTGTGATTATATATATAATTCAATTACAGGCTCCATGCGGGAATACTGTGTTAACCCTTCCGGAGGATTTGATCCAAGTTCTGTATTGTAAAGCGTGCAAGATTTTTTTTTATTTTATCACCTTTTTTGTTTGTTTGTTCGGAGTTTGTCGTTTTAAGACGTCTCATATACGTATTCAACTCAGGTGATCATGTTGACTTACGGTACGTGAGTTGTCCGTTGTTGAATGCTTTAAGGTTACCTGAAAATGTTTGTACCTAAGATGTTGACATACAGTACGGGTGTTGTCCGTTGTTGAATGCTTTAAAGTTACCTGAAAATGTTTGTAATTTATACGTTTGGATGGCTGTCATATGGACAGTCATACAACACTTGGTATTTCTATATTGAATGATTTGTTGAGTTATTTAGTAACAACGGAATGTTTTAGATTAATCATAGATAAACTATGACAGATATTTGAGAACATATTTACTCTGAAAGTGGCAGCCAGTCAGCTTCCTTAGTAAGAGGACATCAGAGAATCAAAAACGAACTGTTCGCTGTTCGCTGTTTTGCTTTTGAATATTTGTTATAAACTTGTGTAAGATGTGGATCAAATCGTCCTGGCATTTATACCATATTCTTTCTTTTAAATTTTATTATGGACATTTTCTTTTGTGCTTTGTTAAGGTCGTAAAAAGCTTTCCGGTGCTCGGGTTGTAGAAATGCTTTTACCATTTTCGGGTAGTGGAATGTTTGTTGGAAATATACAACTGTTACAGTTAACATTTTACCATCACTTTAATAAGTAAATTCCCTGGCTGATTATTATCCTTCTATTTCGTTTGTCAGCTTTCATTACGACATGAACTCTTTATTTTATTATTCCATGAATATAACTAGAAAATCATATAGTTTGATTTTCCAAATGATTTACAGGAAGTTAAATTTGAGTTTTGGATTTTTGTTATAAACTTGTTTAAGATGGTGATGGTATCTTTCTGGCATATTTTCCATATTGTCTATTTCAATATAAAAATAGGAGATGTGGCATGATTGTCTATGACACAGTCACCCACCAAATTACAGTAGAATTTAAACATCTACGGGTCCCATTACGGCCTTCAACAATGAACCAGAGTCCATACCATAACGGAAGCTGTAGAAATACAAAATGTGAAACTATATATAATACATGACAATCGACCTAATCTAATGCAAATATGGTGAAGATATAATAATAAATGACTTATTTAACAACGACAACCACTGGACTACAGGTTCCTGGCTAGGGACAAGCACATTAGTATGTGATAAATTCATTGTTGACCAACAAGATTACGCAGTCAACCGTAAAATTTCAGGAGTGATCACTTCAAACGTGGAGCAACGTATCTTTGTTCGAGCAGTATTAGACACATGCCCTTGTAAAACGAATGAGATGCTAAATGTTAACGCCACTAGCTAAAGCAGCTTGAATAAAACTGCTTATGAACTGAATATGCAGTAAATTCCATATTCTATGTTATTTACAAATCCTAAGATTAAAAATCTTCAATGTACTGAGCGCCAAAAATAACGAACCATCCTTTCCAGACAGAACTTTCACTCAATAATTTTCAATCATGCATACTTTCTTTAGGTTTATCAAATTTTTAACGTCTTTTACAAATAGGTTATGCATTTAAAATATCTCCATTTTTAAAACTTAGATATTTTATTCAAAAGAGTGCAAAAACCAAAAATTAATGGGTTGTCAAAGAATTTGAGAATAAAAATCGGTCTAAACGGCTTTCATACCAGGAAAGGTATAGGTGATACTGGAACTAAGTAACTATTTCTTAAATTAGCCGAAACATTATTAAGGATGCATGCATTTAATCAAACCAGTTAGTTAGATAGTCATATTCAATATATTCATTATTTTACGTATAACCTGGTGGCAAGAATTCAATCAGGATTAATTCGACAATGTATCAGTACCGTTCATTTCATGTGTTTTTATAGGAACTTTACTCTGCCGCGTT
>JARWCS010219207.1:0-13708 GCA_034783895.1 Geukensia demissa | reverse complement strand
ATGACTTGGGGGACAAAAAAATTTGGTCCCCTAGAGATGTGTGTGTGTGTGGGGGGGGGGGGGGGGGTGCACGGTGGGCTATTCTAATCCACTATCTTTTTAGTTTAAGTGTTACTTGTTTCGTATTGTTTACTTATTCGGCCGCCATGATAGCTGTTATATTTGCATATCATCACATTTTATTTTTGAAGCCTCTTACAGTTAGCCGTAGGGCGTGGACATGTGTCTATTATTGAATGCCTTAGGGTAACCTGTAGAAGTTTGATATTTACGCGTTTTGCATGGCTTCTCACGGACAATCATACCACACCTTCTTTTTTTCTATATTATGTTACGGAAAAACTTTGTTTGACAAGACAAAGGGATTCTAGCTGAACAACAAATTCTTTGTCAGCCAGAATAACCTGGAAGCTTGCTTCGAGTTCTTATCGGTTGAAACCATTGGACAAGTTGCAAAACATTTTAGATGGTAACGCGGACTTATAAATTTCACCGGATGTTTCAGTAAGACTGAATGTGGAAGACATTAAGAAACTAAACGTAGTTAAAATGTCCCCTCTTTTATGAGATGTGCCCGAAAAACTTTCATAACGTTAAATAACTAATTATAGTAGCCCCCTCTTTGGCGATGAAAGCAACCCATTGCCATATGACAATTGTGTATTAAGCAATGAAACCACTTTGCCAAAAGGAGTAGTATTACACCCTTGTTGAAGGTCTTGTGACGACCTCTAGATTTGTAAATTACTCTTTAATATTGTTTTTCTCGTAGTTCGAGTGCAGTCTCTCTGACATTTTCCCCATATCTTTTAATTTTAACATATCAATTTTTCGCCTGTATAAAATCATCCACCAATGCACTGGGTTTCGTAATTCTCAATTCAAATAAAGAGGAAACTTTTTAAATGCCCAAAATTCATCTCCGGTTGCGATAAATCAAATGAGACCTTTCAATCAGCGCATGACGCATTTCAGTTATAAACAAGATCATCCAATGACAGCATTTAATATTTTTTCCATAAAACCAATTTCGTCTTAATAAAATCCATTGTGATCGAGAATTCTATTGACTTAACATACAATGCCATCGAATTTCAGTTCCTAGTTAGATAGTGACCATAGTTGGGAAGGAATTGGTTCTCTCTGAACATGCGCACTAAATCATATATAACTTTCCGAGCAAACATTTTACTTAATAATTGAGTCATAACAATATTGCCAGTGCAGTGAAATTTTGACGTTTATGAAAATTTTCAATGAAGACCGATATTGAAACAGCAGTTTTTACGTTAGCAACAGAAATAGAAACATTTTCAAGTGTAGCAGCGTCAACTCCGGGTGAATGGAGTTCGTCAGTTTCTACGCCATTTTCCAATAGAACCCGTGATGTGCCGTCTGTTGGACTGGACTGGCCATATACCATGCTGACAACAGTCATGTCTTCGTTATCCATATTTGGAGGTCTTGGAATCGCATTGATTTATATCTTTTATAAAGACCTACGAACTCCTGGGAGACTGCTGCTGGTTTATTTGTCTTTGATGGATGCACTTACTGCGTTCGGAAATATTCTTGGAGTCATTTGGCTTATTCATCGCGACAGTGATGTCATTAACAAAAGCATGGCATATTGTAAGATACAAAGTGCCATGACCATTTATTCGAGTATCAGCTCTTTTTCCTGGACTATTGTGATGGGTCTTTGCCTAGTTTTCAGCATTGTAAAGTCTTCGCCATCGTTTGCTGCCAAATACATGAAACTCTTTCACATCGTTAGTTGGCTTTTACCAGGTGAGTGTAAGAGATGTTTTTTGTCAAACGGAACCATATTAAGGGAAAATGAAATTTTAATACGCTACTGTCAATTTATGCACAAATTAAATGAGAACCATAGTATCCCAGAAACCACTGGTTTCTGGCTTCGAACGGACAAATTCAATAGATATATCTGTATCTCTTTATATATAACTTATTCTTTTTTACTACACAGCGGCTGTCACCATTATAGCATTGTCTACCAACGTCCTTGGATATGACACGACTCTAGACCAGCCTAGCTGGTGTTGGATTGACCCAAGAGTACCAAATGCTTTATTTTGGCAGTTCTTTACTGGTAAATTCTGGGAGATCAGCACTTATATTGCCACTGTTGTTTTGTATTCAGTCGTCAAGTTTTTCTTATGGAAAAAGGTAAGTCCAGATATCTGTAGTTTCAATAGTATTTAAATCAGACATAACGTTTATAAGACGAGACATATAGTTTCAATAGCATTTAAATCAGAAATAAGGATTATAAGTCCAGACATATAGTTTCAGTAGCATTTAAAACAAAAATAAGATTTTATAAGTCCAGGCTTCTAGTTTCAATAATATTTAAAACACACATAGATTTAAAACAGTCATAAGGTTTATAAGTCTAGTCTAGTAGATTTAGAACAGTCATAAGGTTTAAGGTTTACAAGTCTAGACTTCTAGTTTCAGTAGCATTTAAACAGACAAAAGGTTTACAAGTCCGGACTTTTAGTTTCAATACAATTTAAAATAAACATAAGGTTTTCGTGTTCAAACTTCTAGTTTTAATAGCATTTATAACATACATACATACGATTTATAAGTCTAGACTTCTAGTTTTAATAGTATTTAAATCAGACATAACGTTAATAAGTCCTGACATATAGTTTCAATAGCATTTAAATCACACATATACTAAAGTTTATAAGTCCAGGCACATAGTTTCAATAGCATTTAGAACAGTCAAAATGTTCATAAGTCCAGATTTTTAGTTTCAATAGCATTTAGAACAGTCAAAAGGTTTATAAGTCCAGACATATAGTTTAAATAGCATTTAGAACAGTCAAAAGGTTTATAAGTCCAGATTTCTAGTTTCAATAGCATTTAGAACAGTCGAAAGGTTTATAAGTCCAGATTTCTAGTTTCAATATTTAAAACAGACATAAGATTTTAAGTCCAGTTCAAATAGAATTCGAAGATACGAAAGAGGCAGACGGAAATCGTTTAGTCGGAAAACAGACAAGACCATGGCCAACAAAATGAAACGAAAGACAAACATAGAACACTGAAAACTAAAGCTGGAGTAACACGAACCCTACAAAAATATCATTTAAACAGACATAAGGTTTAGGGTTAGGGTTATATCTTTTAATTACACATACCTGGGATGCTAAAATTTGTAGGCTTTTGTTTATGGTTGAACATAGCTTGTTTGTAAAAGGAAACATAGACACTGAATGGTCTCTAATTATTCCATTTAAACGAAAAATTGTGATTTTGTTGCACATAAACCAATGAGTGTGAATAGTGAACACAAATTCATGATTTTTCAGTAAGGAAGAGTATAACAAATAATAATAATAATAATAAAAGAGCAGACAAGTGCCGGTGGTCCTGTGGCTGTATCGCTGCAGAATTACTTTGTTTTAAAAGAAATACCAATAATAGGTGTAGTAGAAAATACTTTTACCAGAAATTTATACAGCAAAATGTTTAAAGGTTAAAGAAATCCTGTAGAATCGCTGTGTCAGTGTTAATACAATGTCAAAAATAAAAGCAGAATTTGAATTGGATTCTTTTTGATCTTTTTACAAAGAGGACGAAAAAGAAACCGAAAGGCCAGATAAAGAGGAGAAGAACACAATGTAGACGGAACACAAATTTCTAGCTTTTGCACAAGATGTTTGTGATTTTGTAGATTCGTTTCAGACTCATTCATACTAGATTAGATATTTTAGTTTCTCTTAGATATTCGATATTTCCCATGATTACCGTGGGAATGGTAGTTAAGGGCGGATGACAGCTGGGTAATTGGAAACACAGAAAGGAAAGAGTGGGTGGGAGAGAGAAGGCGGAAAATACTTTGATAGGGGAGACTAAATCGGCTTGTAAAAATGTGACGGAAAATAATTATTTGATTATTTTAAGTTGGTTAACAAGAAAAGAGTGTGGGAGAGAGGCGGCGAGGTCTGGTCACTCATCCATTCTCAACAAAGTTCTGTTAAAAATCGAAAAATGTCTAGAACTAACTAACAGTTCAAAGTGTCTTAGTATAAGGAATATTCTTTTATTTCGCTTATCAAAATTTCTTCGATTTAGTCCAAGACAACAATGGTGAAAGCAGGGAGATCCCGAAAGGCTGCCCTTCAGGAAGCCAACATGAAACTTACGTTTGTCCCCTTAGTCTTTATAGTATTCAGGATATGGGGAACGCTACGATTTCTCCTAGGATTTTTTGCGCACGACTTTGCAAGCTCAAATGACTCCAGATGGATAGCAATATTACAAGTAAGTCCAGATGTTTTTTGTCAGTTTAAACGACAATATCCTGCTTCTAAATCGTTCATTAATGCTTTATTTATAATAACAAATTTGAAGTGCTGGACTTATTGTCAGATAATGAGTTCTGGATTGCCATTACTTGTAGGATCAATAACAACAATTATTTCCAGGATTTGTTTGTGTTTAACAATAGAAATTCAGAAGTGCAGTGCATTAAAAATAATATAAATTGTTTGATATAGAATTAATGCCAGATATTTCTTATTTGTGTTAAAAATATTTAATACGCGTAATTTATCAATATAATCAGGGCCTGGGTGTCCGAGTATTAATTTAACTTACCTGTACAGAATACTGTAGTCTTTCACCTATACTGCACGAGTTCGCGCCTGACTTTGTACTAAACATTAAAAAGGTTGATTTTGACTATCATCGCACGTGATAAGGTTTGTCAGTTACCTGCCCATAGTCGGTGGTTCGCTCCGAGTACCCCGGTTTCCCCAACCAGTAATACTGACCGCCGCGATATGACTGAAATATTGTTGAATGTGGCTTACTTTGGTGCCGATTTCTGTTATTTGTATAAGTACAGATAAGAATAGACCTCTAATATATAATTTTGTCAGAAATAGAGCAATACAAGGGTGTTTACAAATGTAATAGGTAGGGTCTGAGGGCAGAAGGCTGAGAAGAGTGCTGATAGGGACACTAATGGTGCTCAACGTTTATTTTGGCTAGCTTGAACAGTGCTGAGGAGTTTGTTAGTAGATTTATTGTTTTTTATGTTAGAAACTATCCTCAAATATATATACTGAACACCACGGTAAGAGGTATGGCCACTCACTCCTGGATTTATTGCACTTCCATAGGGACAATTTCAAAATAAGTTACTTACTCCATTTACTAATATTGATATCACCAACAATGCGTTTTAATGTTAGCTGTTTTCACATATTTGGTCATTTTTACAACTATCAGCAAAATTTCAACAAGAAGGGCACTCACAACAATTTTGTGACGAATGTGTATTGGACCAACTAATATTGGGTCATGCACTAGGTCTAATATCACAGTAACTATACAAATAATTTTGCAAAGAGTGTTTTTTTTTAAATTTATATTTAGTTTATATAGAATTTGTAGAACAAAATTATAAAAATCCTATATTTAGAAATATGCCAAAAATTTGGACCCGAGAACCTCCTTATTTTGTTATTTTTCAGGGTATAGGTGACAGTGCTCAAGGCATTGCTAACTTTGTTCTGTACATATGTATGACAGAAAAAATCCGTCAAAGGCTGCTAGCTACAATATGCTGCAGAGAATACAAAGGAGATACACAGCCTCTAACGTCACTTTCTAAAGTGGGGACTGCGAAGGACACGTTAGAAACAAACCACCAATCGTCAAATTCGAGAATAGGAAATGCTAAAGAGACAGTGGGAAGTTTTGAAACCCAAAGTCAATCACCTTATTCCAAACAGGACACAATGAAAGTTACTTTTACAACTTCAGAAGCTCAATATCAACGGTCAAATTTAATGATAGGAACCAGTGCAGAAAAAAAATTTCAAATTCCAGAAACAAAAACTTATCCGCAACAGAGAGGAGTTGAAATCACGAAGGAGATATTGGAAATACAACAAACATCAGTTTCAACGGAAGAAATGGTGACATCGAAAATGCTGAACGTTTAGCATCAATCACTGGAATCACGAAAGGGTCATGTAGAAAGTTCTGAATTACAAAACCAAAACCCGTTTTAAAAGCTCGTATATAGTCAATGATGTTAAACATTCTGGACCTAGAAAAACACAACAACAAAAAATTGGAAACTCTACAACTCAAGAACTTCTTTTTCCAAAGTAGGAACTAGAACCTAGGATAATATATTTGAGAACCGACATGGAAGACGTCATCTTCCATAGTAATAAAATGAAAACTTCGAGAAAAAAAGAGTATCACCTGTTATTTTCCAAATAAGGAAACATAAATGAATTAAAAATAACTTTCAAAATAAGGTATTACAAAGAAGCGTGAATTCATTTGGAAATACAAAGAATAAACAATTGTCCAAAAACCAGTGAACTAAATAGACCAATTCAGATATTAAATCCGTCCTCGTAAAACGCATCTCGCAATCTCAGCTACTTCGTAAATGGCGTCTTGACCAATGAAAATATACCAGAACAATGACGTTCCCAGAATTAACGTTAAAGATTTTCCTTGATTGAACTGTAACTTGAATAATGAAAACAAAACACAACGGAATGATAAAATAAGTAAGATTTCGGCAACACTTCCACGACATACAGCAAAAGGTACGATTATCACCCTTGTTGGCCTACTGAAACGAAAATTATGTGTTGTTCCTAGACTATGTTGCATGCAGGAATTATTTTAAGCAAAATAGATAAACCTAACTATTTGCAAAAATTTTGCTGACAATTTGTTTTCTAGTGTCATGCTGACATAAAAAAGAACCAAATTTGCCGAATTTTGTTCAAAATTGAGGAAAAATTACAACAAAGTTCATAGACGAGCACAATTTTTCATCTATTCAGCTCATAAGTTATATAAATATCAACACAAAATATCATTGTCGTTTTGGTCGACGGTGGCGCACATTCTTGTTTTCGTCAAAAACATACTGAAAATCAGTCAAATATTGGCATTTAAAAAAAAAGAAAAATGCCGTGTGAATCTGACGTCGTTTTGCGTGAAAATGATAACAATAAATTACGATTGAATTATTTAACATTTTAATTTAATTCTAAACAAGAAATTGGTACGATCTTTTGCATGAAGAAGTGGACCAAAATAAGAGCTTTATTATGCTCTGTTCTTTTCATTATAAAGTTACTACTTCATGGAATTTTTAATAATAGCAGAATGCATGTCGAATATCGAGACGCAGACTTAAATCCTGCCTACAGATGTTTTTTGGAGAAATTGTGGTTTTTAAAAAGTAGTATTGTTAGTAATTTCAAAACAGCAGTTACTTTAAACTGGAGCCTAATTGTCGATTGTGGGTGTTGTATACAGGCGCAATAAAGTAAGCGATTCCATAGAATAGCATTGGCAAAAATATTGTCAGTACTAGAATTGTCCACTCTAATATTACTGTTGTTATGAAAACATAGTATCCCATCATGCACATGGTCCTCTTAGTGAAATTATTGTCATCCATATTGTATAATAACACCACAGTTCCTACAAATGTAAAAATTTGAGTTAATAAAACAGAACATTGTCATAGAAGTGTTATGATATTATCATTTTGCTTTAGAATTTATTAATTACTCTCCAGGCATAAGTGTGGTCCTTGTGTGATACTGCTGATAGAAGTATGAAAGTTCCGGATGGTAATCATCACTTCGGAATATCTATTTTAAGAAAAACACCCCGGACCCGAATAGGTATTTTTTTCAGGTAATATTACATTCTTGTTGAAATAAACAAATGTTTCACTGTTGTATATGTCAAAAAAATCTAAATTTGGGCCAAATATGGGGTTGAGCATGCTTACTTCTTTGGACGAAATGATTTTCCCTGTGCTTTTGTCTGTAGGTTGCAAGAAAAATAAGCCACGAGAAAGTAACATCTAAGGGTATTTGTAAAGTTTTATAAAAAAACAATCAAATCATTCGATTGCATGGTATCAAAGTTTTCAGTTAGGAGAGAATTGAAGAAGAGATGCTTCGTGAAACTGATGCCAGGTGTTAGTTTCTAGAGCAATATATTTTGTTTTATGTCACTGTTTTTCTGTTTCAAAAGTCAACTAATTTATAGTTTCTGAATTCTTTTCTTCTTTATTACAAATCAACGTTTTTTTTAATCTATCGGTTTTCCAGCTTCCAACTGCTGTTTCGGAGATACATGTTATTTCAGTTCATTTTTTACTTCCTATGAAAGTTAATGTCACCCCTTGTGAGTTTCTTGCAACTCTTATTTTCTAAGAACCAGCAAAACTATACTTTATAAAACCAGAGTCTCCCAGGCGTCTGCATTTGCTCATTTTCACAGTTGCAAAGACGACCAACTTCAAATGAGTTCCAGACAAGAGATACTTTAATAAGTTTCCCCACACAGTCCTAGGTAAAACAAAGTTCAACAGAGGCAGCCATCTTGGGTGAGTAAGTAGTTCTAAACAAAAACTTTTGAATGGATTTCCTTAAGTTTGGTTCCAAATGAGCAAGTAATTCCAGACAAGATAGTTTTATGGGTTTCCCATACAGTCCTACGTTTAACCAAATTCGACTGATGCAGCCATCTTCGTTGGCGAATGGGTTTATTGGATACAATTTTAAAAAGGACCTACTTAGTGACTTTCCAGCAAAGTTTTCATGATTCCAATTGAGCAACTAGTTCAGAAAAGAAGATTTTTAATGAGTTTCCCATACAGTCTTATGTTAAACTAAGTCTGATTATGGCGGCCATCTTGGTTGGTGGTCGGGGTCATTGGATTTAACCTAGAAAAAGGGATCGCATAAGGAACTTCCACTAAAACTCCGCATCTTTTGGCTTGGCCGTGCGATATTAAGTTAAGCCATATGACTCTCCAAGAACACTGAAGACAGTAAAACAGCAAATTATAATATAGCTTACCAAATACAGATAACAATATGCGGAGCATCAAAACTGCCCACCAGACATTACCACTTCCGGTTTTATCTGGTTCATCCATACAGCCACCGACACGTACTTTCCAGGTCATGATCAGTATTGGAAATATAAATACGGATAGAATCCCGTCTGTTACTAGGTAACCTTTGGTAAAATTTCCCGAGTCACATTTCAAAACGTGGTAAATTCCTGCAAAATACAAGTGACCTCCAGTATCTTGGGTCAATATAGTTTCTAGAAACAGTGTCGTAAACAGGGGCGTCAAATAATAATAATAATAGTAATAATAAAACCAAATAAAACAATGATAAAAATAAAAAACAACAATGCCATTTACAAAATGCAAGTTTACCAGTGTTTTGCAAATATAGTGGAACTGGCTATGCTGCTTACATACATGTATTTCGAAGAGTAACCATCAGCAGCACCAGAAAAAAGGAAATTCAAGTTCCAAGCATACAAGATGAAAAACTCAAATCTAAAAAATCAATTTAGGAAGCCAAATCCAAAGGAAAATACCTATTTTATATGCGATACCTATCAATCATCCCTGTCATTTCGGGGGTTAAGAGTTTAAATGAATACCTCTAACTCCTGGAAAGCAATTCATGACCAATTTCATGTCAGACAGGTCTGACAACTGGGCTGGTGAAAACCCTCAGGTATATGTTGGTGAAGGATAACATGTACTCTTTAGCATACACCTGGATATATAATTTTAAAGTAAGAATGTGGAATATTTGCCAGAAAGATACGACCCACAGCTTATAATAAATATTCAAAAGTCAAATATAACTGTGGGTAAAGAGCTTTTCCATCCTTTATATCACGATTCCACATTCAGAACTTAAAGACCGTCTTAGGAAATTGATACATTGTGAAACAAATGGATATCCAGGATATAAATATTTGGTATTAGGTAAAAAAAATCTTAATTTTTAAGATAACGCACTGGTTGTTCTTATAAATACAGTGAAGGTGACATTCTTAAAATGCTGGGTTTTCTGACTGACATCATTTTTGTAGAACTTAGCCGACGAGTTTTTTAAACAGACCGTTGGAATTCCAATGGGCATAATTGTGCACCCCTACTAGCCGACTTTTTTTGTACTCGTATGAAGCAGAAGTCATCAAGGAAATCTTGCGAAATAAAGAAAGAAATTAGCCGGATTATTTAATTAAACCTTTCGCTGTATCGATGATGTTTAATTACTTAGCCTTCATAAGATACGCCTTGTACAATTTAATATTAAACAAATATTGAAAAAGAAGATGTGGTATGAATGTCCTTGAGACAGCCATCCAAACCATAAATATTACAAACATCTACAGGTTGTCTTAAGCCTTTCAATAATGGACACATATATTATAAGTGATTATATTCATATTTAACACCTATCGGCCAGATAAGGAAGTAACATTGAAGCATCCACTGAATTAAAGGTTCCTGGCTTGGAGCAGGCACGTGTGTCAGGTAGCGGGGTTAAACATGTTTTTAGATGACAACTAAGTCTAAGGCAACCAAATTCTTGTTGAACCCCAATAGGTTCGTATATGTATAGGATTATGCGATCCTGTGTTTTAAGCACAAGGAACCCGAGTGTTTAGTTTGAACAATGACAATAAAGCATGAAATATTAGTTTCATAATCCTACGTCATATGTGCCTTGTATAAAAATTCGTCTGTATAAACTTAAACCAAAGTCAGCGAAGCATTATATCTAGGTCACAGTAGTCTAATACTTTTCGGACGCTCATGTCTTCAGCATAGGTCATCTGTATAAGATTGCATTATGTAACTGATATATGGACTTACGTAGCAAATATTTACCAAATATAAAAATAGGGATGTGGCACGGCTGTCCACGAGACAGCCATCCACCAAATGACAGTCGAATACTAACTTCTACAGGTTCCATTACGGCCTTCAGTAATGATCCTGAGTCCATTCCATAACGGAAGCTGTATAAAAGACCCCCAAAATACAAAATGTGAAACTATCAATCGGCAAACCTCGGGTGACTCCGCTACTCTACCTCAATCCTCGGATGTAATACGGGATTTGATATGCGTCTACGCGCTACATTTATTCGCCGGAAGTTGACCGTGTCACCTATGACTGTATATCCGAATTTAATAGAGTACCAGAAATGGCAACCTTAAATACCTCTACATCATTAAATACCTCTACATAGAAGATTTCCGAAAGTAGTTTCAATGGCAGTTGACGTAATACAGACGAGGGTATGAGGAGGGTACGGACTCGACCGAAGTTGCGACGAGTGGTGAAACTATTTATAAAACACGACAATCGACCTTCTCTATTGGAAAATTTTGAAAACGAATAACAATAAATGACTATTAAACAACGACAACCACTGGACGTCGACCTACATTCAAGGATATTAAGACCGATCTACTCATTTATTAATACGAAGGAACTAGAGTTGCAAATACTCAACTTGATCCAACTAAAAAAGCAAAATTTAAATGCGTGTAAAGCGCTCTTGATTAACCTTCACTAGATACGCTAGGGGTCACAAATAGGAAGATCGGTTAAACTTTATGAGATCAGTAAAACTTTTGAATTTCTAGTTACATTCGTGGACCAAATGAAAGGCTTTTTGATCCTTGGACGGAGATGTAAACTCTGAAGAAAACATACACAAAAGTGATTTCGCGCAATGGACTGTCAGAGTATTGCAATTTTACAGAGGCCTATAAAATCCCATAAAGGGTCAAATGATATAATTGAAGTTTTCGTAGAATAAGTTTACTTTTTATTGCATCGCATACATTACAATTTGAAAAAAAAACAACAACTGAATACGAAACAGAATTGCTAGAAAAAACCTTGCAAATCTACAAACTCAATAGACAGCGAAATCATTTTATTAACAGAGACTAACATCAACACGACAAATGTCGCATGCGTTTTGGAGACCTGTACAGATAACTGTAGCCTATCACCCATAGTTTACTTTTTACCATACAAAAACGGGTTGCGTTTAACTCTGCATCGCACGTAATAAGGTTTGTCAGTTACCTACCCAAGGTCGGTGCTTCGGGTACTCCGGCTTCCCCACCAGTTAAACTGACAGCCGCGATATGACTGAAATATTATTGAAAGTAGCGTTAAAACCCAATCAAACATTTTGAAATGCGTTTTGGAGAAATATTGACACAGAACAGAATATGAACCAATCATTAACGCGGCGCAAAATAACATATATCTTTATGTCTGAAAATGGACCATAGTTTAATATGTTTTATAAAACATTTCACTTTTTCAAATATTTTAACTACATGTATACTGCAATTTGATAGAAAAGGGGTTTATCACATGCTCAACCAGTAAAAATTCGTACCTGCACATGTTACGAAAACTCCGAAAAAGACGTAGGATCCCAGAAAAACTGTGTCATCTAACCGACAGCCTGGAAGAAACAAAATTATGTTTTATTCATAGTTTGTTTAATTTTCGGAACAATATTATTCTGCGTATAATGTACTGTAAAGGAGTAATTTTCGCGATGGTTTAATTTTAGCTATCAAAGTTTTTTTATTGCAGTTAAAAAATTCGAAAAACCAAAATACTGTTTTAACTTAAAGTATGTGCATAATTGACCATTTTCATATTGAGATTTCGTGAAATACCAATTATCTCTATATGTTCAATTAATCAGGGAATTTATAATACTTACGTTTGTATATTACTCCCAGTGTTAATCCAGTTGTTTTTCTAGTATCTTTTTAAAATTCAAATTGACTAAAATCTTTGAACATTTGGTGACTCTTAAGATATTCTCTTATTTTAATTACCATAGAATACCATGACAATTTGTTACTATACTATAACGGCCTAGATTTACAGCACAAATAAGTATCTTTCAAAAGTTTAAAATCAGTAGGTTTTCTAGTCGATACTAGTAACTTATTAATGATTTTAAAACATCATTGTGCAGAGGAAATCTACCAAGTTCTGTTTGAACAGCAAAATTGACACTTTTTGTATGCACATCAAGAACACATTTTGATTACTAAGGGTGGAGTTTTTCACACTGTAGAGACTTGAAAAATCATCTGGATCAAATATAGAACATAGTTTCTTGAATGAAATATTATATATTTATAACTATTATTATAAAGTCCCTGATCTATCTTCGCGGGTATGAATTTATGGAAAAAAATCGTATCATCAATTGATAATTTTAATTTGACATCACTACGATATATGCAATATACATGAAACTGCATCCGCAAACAGGTAAGAAGATGTTTTTTTCGCGAAAAAAAGGAATCTGTTAATAGTAATACTTCAGAGTATACAAGTTTCTTATCTGTTTCACATGTCAGCAATTTGAATTACATGTAAATGAGGGTGGTACAGGGGGGTCCCGCGCACGGACGAACGGGAAATAAAATGTCATTTCAAGAGGAACGAAAAATTATAATTTAGGTTGCACGTTTCATTTTGATGAAGACACGCGAAACACGATGATTATCGACCCTCTAGCACGACAACACGTGAAATAAAAAGCGGTAAAAACGTTGCACGAAAATACCCCTGTATCACCCTCGTAAATATACATATCTGAATACAAGGCCCGAGTTTATGAATGAAAACATGTTCCGTCTCATATTAGCATATTCTTTTTAACATGTTTTTGAAAAATCATTCATTCGGTCTATCGATGGTTCTTTAATGCACAATGCAATGACTTGTTAGCAAAATCGTTAATTCAGAGACAGACAACCCTATGATCAACAAAAAGGAAAGAAACATCAT
>JARWCS010219097.1:0-13711 GCA_034783895.1 Geukensia demissa | reverse complement strand
TCATGTAACAGAATATCAAAAACATACTCCTGATTTCAAGAGTTATCTCCCTTAACCTAGATCTACTACCTTAACATTGGTTAACCTGTATTTTCCATTGTCGCTTTATAAACATGGAACATTTGAGATTTTGGAACAGTGTATTTAAGTTCCACTACAACCTTTAAGCTCAGTCCTCAAATTTTTTAACATCAATTTTTAAAGGAATTTGGAATTAGTGTTCTCGCCCAAGTGCAGAACGTCCTGGGTTTGATCCCCAGCCAAGTCAAACCAAATACATTAAAATTTGTATTTGTTGCTTCTCCGCTAGGCACACAGAATTAGTATTAAGAGCAAAGACTGCTCAGCCCCAATCAGAATAATGTATCCTTGTAAAGTGGAATGTCTTCCTCACTGGTGGACTGATGCTCTTGTGAGCTAGCACGTTGAAAATCTGGCTCAGTGTGTCAGTCACTCATTGATATGCTCTCGTCCTAAATTTGCATGAAATATTTGGCACTGGATGTTAAGCAACATTCAATCAATCAATCAGTTTTCTGAATTGGGCTATAAAAAAGAATATGAATTCTTGACAAAATAATACACACATTAGACAAAATCAAAAGCAAACAAACAACAGATTTATTGCTGTTCTTCATCACAAAGTCACAGTGAGATCTTATTCAAAAGCAAATGAAAACAGCATCTTCATCTTGATTTTCACATTGATTTAAGCTAGTTGTTTTTGTAATTAGAGCAGTTACATTTTTTCTTTTTAGAGCAAAAAGTTCATTTATGATGATCTGTTTTTCTCATGGTTGGAGTGCAGTCTCTGTGACATTTATCCATGTCTTTTTTTATTTTCATTTGTAAATGTTCATTTCTAGAAATGATAAAATTACATGTAGTATATATGATTTATGGGTTCTGCATTTGGAGTGAAAAATTAATTGTTAATTTTGTTTAGCTATTTTGGTTTCTAGAATGACAAATGGAGTCATAAAAGTTTCTAGTAAAAAGTCATTCATAAAATTTTACTTTTCTAATTGATGTTATGTCAGCATGGGATAACAGGATATGTAGAATTCATTGATGTAACAGGTAACTTTCTTGTAAGTTTCATCAGAACAGGTGTCAGGTCTTTTTAAGTAGGTTGAACTTTGCCGAGAACAGAGCTCTGGGTCAGTGGTGACCCACTTGTAGTTGGTTGTTGGAATTAAGTGCGGGGTAATGAAACGTGTAGAAAAAACGAAATGGAAATATTTGTAATTGGAATTTTTTTACTGAAAGTGGTCATTCCATGGATTAAAATTTTAAGAAGAGAGTGGGCTTTTTAAAATTTTGTTGGGATAGTATTTTAGGCCTCATGTTCACTGAAGTGAAGTAAGTTAGTTTTGTACCCTTTTTAATTTTAGCCTTTTGCAAGCTGATTGTCAATATTGGATACTTTTACATGTAAATTGTAAACTATGAAATTTTTTCTGTTAAGGCCTGACTGACTTGATTTTTTTACCCTACTTTAAAGTTTATTTTGCTATTTTTAAAGATAGAGAGATTCCCGTAGAAAGTTAGTAAAAAGTTTTTCTGAATTGGGATTGAGATTATTATTTCCCTGGATTATGAGATTTTAAATTTCTTGAGATTTCAGGATCAGACCCTCAGGTTTCAAATTTTACCATACTTGCCTTTCGTAAGAAAACAGATTCTAATAAACATGCTTGCCTTGTGTGTCAAAGGTCTTGGGTTTGATCCCCAACCGGGTCAACCCAATTAAAATTGGCATCTGCTGCTTCTCTGCTGAGCACACAGCTTAAGAATTAAAAGCAAAGACAGGTCAGCCCAGAGTCAGAATAGTGTGTCTGGATGAGTGGCATGTCTTCCTGCAGACTGTTGCTTTCGTGAGCAAGCACTTTTAATTAAAAGTCGGTCTCTTACAAAGCAGATTCATTCATTAAAATGCTACCATCCAGAATAAGCATAATATATATACCCCCTGGATGTAAAACATCACTCAATCAATCAGTCAATAAAATTGATTTCTTGGAAGTTTATATATACATTGTAAATTTTATGGTTGTGACTCCCTTATATAAGTTTTACCAACAAGGGAGTTGAATTCAAAATCAAGAAGTCCTATTGAAAGGCATTTAAGGACCCTACTAACTTCTCCTAATTTGCAGCCAAAATAGGTCACTGTAACACATTTTCAGGATTTTATTATATTAATGTTGGTCCAAATTCTTACTTGGTAATCATGCTTTTCTTTTATTCTGTTGTTCTGAAAAAAGAAAGAAAATTCTCTTACTATAGCATATGTAAAATATATTTGTTTTTAAAAAGTTAAAAGAAAAATAGGAACCTTCATAGCCTAGAGAAAATTAAAATTTTAAATAATGGATTGTGCTGTCTAGCAAATTTATTTGCAAATCAATTTATTCACTTTTTGTCACATAAAGATAATGACAATTTGTCTCTTATTCCACTTTATTTTCTGTAAAATTTCTTGAGATATTGGATTTTCTTATTTTCCCCATTATGACTCAATGGTAATTATTTCAAACCATAAACCTGAAAAGGTCCATTATAGGGTAGAATCAGGATACCTAAACTAGCCAAATTTGCATTTTTTGCTATTAGAATTTTAGTCTTTATTTGACTATCCTAGTGTCCACGTCTTTCTATCATTTCAATGTATAGCCCTATATATATATTTTAATGTATACCTGAACAAGTGGGTCATATTTAAATTTTAATTTCTTTACAACCTGGAAAAAAGTGATTGATTAACTTGAGTGTTCCACATTTCTAACAGCCATTAACCTGAGATAAACTAACTGGCCAATAAAGGGTAAAAACTTCTAAATTGTGTTGTTTTCTAATGAAGTTTTTAAAATCATGTAATTTTTGGCGAAGAGCATAAAAATCATGGTTGGACAGTATGAAAATTTGAGCTCCCAATGATTAAGAATATGAGACCAAGTTAATGCATTAAGAAGTGCCAATTTACTCACAATCTTTAGACTAAAATAAACTATATAATTATGAACTTGTCAACAGAATCCTTGTTCATCAGTGAAGCGTTTCTTATTTATTGATGTACATTGTTAGCTATATTTTAACTTCAAGGCATTCCATAAAAAGGCAGCACTTGTTCTTGTTTCAGTCTTTTCATCCTTCTGTCTATCCATGTTTCTTTATAGAGCTCCTGTATATTTGAGTTGATGTTTTAAATTATGTAATTGGAGTGGTTGCATATAGCAAGTAGTCTCACTCTAGGGGCACCTTTATTTCTCACTTCCTAGGCATAGGACATGCCTAAGCAAAAAAGGGGAGATTAGCCGAATGTTTATATGGTGTATTTCATTTGTTTTTAGCTTGCGTGTCTTTTAAGGCCATGTGAGATTTTATCAACCACTTGGCTTCTGTTTTCTGTTTTCTATAAAAATGGCCACTACTGCTGGATTTAGTATTAAATAAGACTTTTGGGGGAAATTCATTTGAGAATGTTTTTGTTTGAAATTACTGATCCAGTTATCATCAAACTTTAAAGGAATATAGTCTTTGGATGGTCCTGTACCAAAATAGTGTCTGGTATCCAAGCCTTCCAACCAAAATGCATACGCACACCAAAACTTTGGAGATGTGGCATGCTTGTCCATGAGACAGCCATCCACCAAATGTCAGTAGAATTTAAAATTCTACAGGTCCCATTGACTCAGTTTAACGTAAAACCCCAATGAAAATTAGCTTAAAAATTTTCTTGAGAGTAACTACATGAACCAATTGCAAGAAAATTAACCAGTTGCAAGGAAACTTTGGTTGAATATGGTATGCTAATAAATTGTTACAGGCATCCCTGTCCACTAACCAAGATGGTTGCCACAGCTGATATTAGTTACGCATAGGCCCCTATTGGAAATTTACTAAAAATCTTCTTGTCTGAAACCACTAAAAACAAAACTTTGGTTAAATGGTCCTTAGATGTTCAGCATTCCTGTCTGTGATCCAAGATGTCCTCCATGGCCAAAATTAGTTTGACAAAAAGGCTCTGTGGGCAATTCCCTTATAAATCTTCTTTTATGAAACTAGAGAGTCAATTGAAACCAATCTTTGGTAAAATAGTCCTTTGGAGGTTCTCTACCAAAATTTGGTCAAACATTCCTTCCTGGTAATCCTTAATGCTTATAAGGACTATCAGGTAAGCAATGCAGGCATCTGGGAGCCACAGGTTAAAGTTTGAAAGGGTACTAAACATTATTAAATTAAGAAAGTGGGATGACTCTATTAATCATCTTGGATTTTTAATTTGTCCTGGGCTCCAAGCAAGAGGTCTAAAAGTACTGAAATCTTATAAAAAAGAATTGAGGTGAATTTATCTTCTTATACGAGGGTGATACAGGGGGGTCCCACGCATGGACATACGAGAAATACATATAAAATGTCATTTCACGAGGAACGAAAAATTACAATTTGGCTTGCACGTTGCATTTGATCAAGACACGCGAAACACGACATATAACGACCCTCTAGCATGACAACACGTGAAATAAAAAGCGGTTAAAACGTTGCACGAAAATAACCCTGTACCACCCTCATATACAACTTTGGGTTTAAAGTTTTGTTATAGACTGATTTCATATACTGTGAATTCTATGAAAAGGCATCGAAATGTATTGCACCAAGTAGTTATCGATTCCTATCCCACGATTTGGCTTCCTACTTCGATTGGTTTTGAGTATTTCTTTTACTGTGTTTGGATCTCAGACTTTCTATGATTGGTTCTACTGCTACTGATGAGATGATACACCTTGAAATAAACATATAGCATGTTAAATTTTACCATATTTAATCAACATTGATAAACTTGTATATTAATAAATTTTTGTTGGCATCAAGTCTTGTATTCAGTGTGGATGCGGATGTCATTTATTCCTTCATCAAGGGTTGGGTAACATTAATTTTTAGATGGGTTTTTAAATTTATGGATTGGTTAGCCTGTGACACAATAATTTGATCATCACAAATAATAAGTGTTTCACATCATGATCACTGTAAATTCAGGAATAACTGTGGACAATGTGGCCTGGGAAACACAATAAATTGAACTCACATTATAAATATTACTGCTTTTCATGTTATTGTTACATTCGCATTATTTTGTTAATTACATATAGCAATAATATACGTACCAATTAATTTCTGAATTTATTATGTTGTCAGTATGTGAAATTGTGAATAAATGGTTTATTAATAAACTCAGATATTCAGGTAAAATTAGCTCACGGTGACCTACATTTGATTAACATGGAACAATTCTAAGCTTTGAAGATCTGAGAATGTATGTGGAGAGCACACTTTGTCATTGTCGAATTACATAAGATTAAGATTTCCTAATTAACATATTTATTTTAAGCCATAAAGATGAGCAAAATATATAATATTTCTTCTTGATGGAAGACTTTTGGGGAAATATCATTCAAAATGAATCACGATTATATAAATTTCTCTCCCTGGTGAATTCTTACAAGTGTAAAGGAAAATTTAAATTATCTATCCACATTCTCAATCTAATGAATCATTTGTTAACGTCTGAACATCTGAGGGATTTTTAACTTGATCAGGATTCTTTGGAGACGAAAAATCTCATCTCAGCAAGGTACAAAATAGAAACATATTTAATACACATATACTGCAATCATTAAGGGGAATAGTTAACTTCTTTTATTGGTTTGGTCATAGCTATGGGTTTACAGGGTAATGACTTTCCAGTAATTTTGCAGCGTGTGCCAGAATCGTCAGTGTGGAAGCACATTAATTGAAACGAAAGAAACATTGTGAGAATACATATAATAGGTGCTGGTACAAAAACAAAATTTTCTTAACTGATGTTTATTGTGTGGTGGATTTGCTCTGGTTTTAATGACAGGGTAAGGCTTACATCATGTTAGAAGTCTGATTTTTGTTGTTGTTATAGAAAAATTTTATTAACAAAATAAGATCAAAGACTGGTATGCATAATTTGGTGGAGATAGTGGGAGGGGTGGTTTTCCCCATACAGTCAATCCATTAAATTATCCATTGTAATGAGATGGCTTTTGATTTTTTCCACAGATGTATGGTCTCCATGACCTTCACCCCTAACCTCTCATCATTCACTTTTCTATGTAGTTTGATTGGAGGGAATGGTAAATAGAAATAAGTCTTAACCAGTTTTTTCTTGCTTGTTTATCAATATGACCTATAACACAGATTGAGACCGTTTTGAAATGTGCTCACATTTTGATGCCAAAATCCAGAAATGTTTTTTGTTTACATGCCGAAATTGAGATTTTAAGTCTGGTGTGATTATTCTGGCTAATGTTTATACATATATTCATTTTTTGTGAACAGACATATGCTTATGTAAACGTCATTGTTAATTAGTTCATTATCATCACAATCAAAATCTACTTAGCTTTCTAAATAAAGACCAATATCGTGATTTTTTAGTAAATCATGATGTGTTTTGTTTATTAGTTGAGTAATGGCTTAGATTTTTAATAAACACATGCTGAAGTCGTGATTTTAGTTCCTGCAACACTTAACTGCTGATTATTAAAGTCCAAATAACATATTTTCTTGTATTGAACATAGATTTTACTGTCTGGTCTCTCAGAGGCTTCATTTTAGACATGTTCCACTGTATTTGGTGGGGAATTGTAAATTCAAGGTTTGAGTTATTATTTGTGCATCATTATCTACTTTTTGAAAGGCAAAATAATTCATATTTAATAACCAGAACCTTGGTTTTCTATTGGTAACAAGGCTTGTCCCAAGTGCGAATGTTTGTGGGTGTGATCCCTGTGCCAGTCATTGTAACCAAGCATGTTTAAAAGGGTATTTGTTGCTCTTTTGCAAAGCACATAACATTTAGGAGTTATATATCCAGGTAACATGTCTTCCTTTCTGCTGTTTTCTTGAGAGGTAGCAGGAAAACTACATTCAGGCTCAGTGTGTTGTTCTAGTGCAAAACAGGTTTCATTCATGTAACTCATTACATGTAATATGCACGGTCTACGTGGTTGAATGGTTACCATAATTTCCTCAAGTGTGGAAGGTTGTGGGTTCGATCCTTGTCCAGGTCAAACCAAAGACATTAAAACTGGTACTTGCTGCTTCTCCACTAAGCATGCAGCATTTAGGAATAAGAGCAAAGACTGGTTGTCCCAGAGTCAGAATAATTTGTCGGTAAATTGGCATGTCTTCCTGCAGATTGTTGCTTTTGTGGGCAAGTCAGGGTTAAAAATTGGGCTCAGTGAGTCTTGTACTAAGCAGGGGTCATTCATCATAACTCATCATGCTCTAGTCCTGAATATGCATTAAGTATTAGCTGCTGGATGTTGAGTGACATTCAGTCAATCAATTTAGTTACAATTGATGGAGTTTACATCTGTTTTGAAGTAATTGGAGTCTGTAGTATTCATATGTTTGTACCAGAATAAGAGAAGAAATTGGGATTGAAAAATTACTCTGATTCAGTAAATACTAATATGTCACAAATATGTTGACCTCAAAGCACCAGAAAAAAATATCAGGAAACATAATTTGCATAATTGATGTCAACACTGAAATATATGAATCTATCTATCTATATATATATATATATTCTCTTGGACTAAGGAAAAAGTTTTGGGATTTAATTATAACATTAAAAAGGGTCTTTCCTGCTTAACTTGTTTTTCCATTATCTTGCAAGGCACTACATAAATAAATTATGTAATAATGTAACATGTCGGAAGCCAGGAACCTGAAGTTGACATAACTTGTTTTTCATTGTTTACTCCATTGACCAATCATGGTTACATTTGAATATTATCACATTTTAATTTAGGGCCACTTTACAACGGAATTTGTCCATTATTGAAGGCCTTAGGGCAACCTAAAGATGTTCCTAATTTATACTCCCCCCCCCAACATTTTCTGTTTTTAACAAGCTTCTGTTTGTTAAACAGAAAATGATACAACAAAGCAATTCTCTTATATTTACATGTAATTGATTAGGATATTACATATTAATCATATTTTGGATATAAGTATGATGTTTGAAGTAAGTGTGATTATTTCAGTGGTAACAACTTGTTTTACATCAAGTTTATAACAATTTTCTTATATTCTAACATAATTTTATAAATTTTTAACAATTTACATGACCATCCACAATGTACATGTAATTTAGTGTGACCTTATTTTTTTCACCTGTCATTAAATCCAGATGGACATTGCTTTTGATTAATTTCATATTGGATATGTACATGAGATATACAATACTTTGTAAATTACAATGAGAACACCTGTTAATACCTCGTAATCACATGTAATGCTTTTAACCTATGTACCTGTTCACAATTTTTCCCCAGTTTTTAGCTTTTTTCAATAATTTATCCACATCAATGTACATGTAATTGTCTATTTAAAGATGTAATTGGCACTATTCAGTTAAAACAAGTGGTGATTGTCAGTCAATCATGCTGATTTCAATAATTGATTGATTTTTTTTTGTCCTGATCAATGCTGATGATCACCTTATGGTATACTGTCACGATCTTTTTCTATCAGTATTGAAGATTTTTAGCTACTTTTCGCTAATATAGAAAAGTATTACACATCAACGTGATAAATAAGCTGATTGAACCTCCTTTGCTACTTACATGTATTGAGGTTTGATTAAGGAAAAAAGCCATTTGATAACATTTCTTCATTGAACTCGGATGTGCTTTTGACCATCATGCCTTGTGCAAATAATGTCAGCGAGAGTTTGAGACTTTCTGCAAGTAAAACAAGGTAGGGCTATCAAATTCAGCATTTTTAAAAAAAAAAGATTTTTGGAATTTTTTTTAAGGAAGTCTTCTGATATGTTTTTGGAAGTGTCTGTGGATATTCAATGTATATGTTTTATATTGTGTTTAATTTGTGTTGGAAGTAATTTTGATCCACAATATTTTCAGGGATTATAAACAGAGTGAAACCTGTATAATCCGATCACACTTGGGACCACAATTTTTGTTCGGGTTTAGAGAAGTGATCGGATTAGGCAGGTTTTATTTGTATAGATTCTGAAAACTTCGACTTAATATGAAGTTTGGTTTACACAGGTTTTCAGTTTACTCAGAATTCGGTTTAGCCAGGGGTCACTGTATTAAAAATTTATTAGAGGTTAATTGGTGATACAGGGTTAGGCCACATCAATTTCATTTTCCGATTCTCAATTAACTCACCCCAAATTAATGGGGGTGACAGTAATATTTTTTATTTATTTATTTTTTCAACTTTGTAAATTAATTTTGAATAACAATTCAATAACTGTATGTACTGAATAATGTTAAAAACCTTTTGATTTTATGCTGAAATAAAGAATTTTGGTATTGGAAACTCAAAAATTATAATGAAGCATACCGGGTAGGTTCCTAGGATTAAAATGTAAAAAAATTTTGAGATGGGCCCTTTGAGATAGGTGGTTGTGTAGATAAGACTACGATATGATATTGTACGAGTTTGGACTAGTACAACATTCTACCATATTGGTCAAATCTCTGTATAATAACTTGTTTAATGTACAGCTTACACAATAAAAAGGTTATTTACTGCATTTAGGGTCCAGTATGGAAACTATAATGTCTTGTTATAAAAAAAAGAGAAAAAAAGACTTCAAGATGTATAATACTAAGTATTTCTAAGTATTTTCAAATCGTGTCAAAAAATGAAGAGGACAAGATGTGATAAGGAGCTGAAATGGCTTTAGTTATCAACAATTTTTGAGATTTAACTTAAGGAATTTCATCTTTGCATGAAGGTTGAGATTACAAAAATGGTAATTTCAAAAGACATGATGTCATAATTTGTATTGGTACAATTATGACATCACCAAAAAGCTAAAACAATACATTTTCTGCAAAGTACGTAAATATTTTTTCAAATAATTTTTTTTTATATAGACTGCTTGCAACACAGGTCACCCACTATGGTCCATGCATGGTCATAGTATAAGAGTGTTGTAAAAATTTTACAAATTTTCCATTTTACCTGTCATTAAATTTTACAAATTTTCCATTTTTCCTGTCATTAAATCCAGATGGACAGTGCTTTTGATTAATTTCATATTGGATATGTACATGAGATATACAATACATTGTAAATTACAATGGCCCATTTCTACACTTAAAATCCTCAATACCTTGCATTGATATTTGAAAATCACCCTTTTTTTATTGATGACACGCCTTAAAAATATTAAAAACAAAATTGTTTGCGTTCAGAATTTTTTATTTTTTAGGCCAAATAAGGCCCTTACTGCACCTATTGCTTTCTCAATGGATCATAACATTTTAAGCTGTATATATATATATATATATATATATCCCTCTCCACATTAAAAAATTACTGTTTTCTAACAAGAATTGCTGGAGTTTGTGGGTGGGCTGAAAGATTTCATTCAAAATTAAGGTGAGGGGGCACTTAATTAATACAAGGAAAACTGTATATAAAGAATGAACAAGAATAATGACAGAATTTTGCTTTTAAGTTTCCTGATATTTGCAAGGGATTATTCTTACATGTCTAATCTCAGATCTTTAGAAAACTCTTTTAAGTTGTTGACATTTTAACATGATCAAGCATTGTGATTATCACTTGTTAGTTGATTATTGGATAACATTTGCTAAACATTTGCAGTGTAATTGACTTTAAAAATTGTCTTTTTCAGAGTTTTCAAGAAAAGCAGTCCAAATGCAAAAGTGAGTATTGATTTAATTTTTGAAAACATTTGTCAACAAGAAAAATATTGTCAATTTAAAACAAATTTCAAGGCCTAAGAATATTCTGTATGGTTGTAGCCCTATCCAATCTAAGCACTCTTACCCCAGAACACTTGGTGTGTGCAAACATCAATTGCAAATATTATTATTATTGATCAATGCTATGTTCATCTTAAGGGCTCATATCTGAAGGATGATTCTCTGCTCAAATGCATATATATATATTATTATGTAACCTCACAAAAATTACAATTTTTTTTTTTTAAAGTTTCAGTTATTTCAAATATTTCTCATAAGGACATAAATATTAAAGGGTATTTTTAATGCACCCACATCTTTCATTTTTTTGTTATGAATTTCATCCATTTTTTATAACACCAAAGAAGTTTTTGATGCATTTGATCCGTTGGATTACATCAGAAATGATTTTATCCTATACAACATCAGTAGTTGCAGTTTGGTTTAAAATAGAATGAGAGCTGAACATGACAAATACATTTTCTTCCTATAAATGCTTGAAAAAATAGATAAGAAAAAAAAAATAATCCATGCTGTTTTTTATTTGCCTAGTACATGTATCATTAACACTTCCTAATTAAATGTCAAATGCACTTCTGTTTGAATAAAAGGTTAAATTTAGATTTACAAAGAAATAAGGTTCAGCAATTTTGTCATGTTTTAGATTTGTTTCATCATGATTGTGACTATAATTGTAATTTCGCTGTATTTGGTATCTACTATGACCTATAGGCTATATGCTGGCTAATGAATAGAGTTAATTTACAGGGCTAATAAAATGTGCAAATTATTGTCCACAAAAGGCCATAATTACACATTGAACATCAAGTTTTCATTAAGGAAATGTTGATAAAACAAGCCTTGTTCTGAAAAACAACCCCCCCCACAAAAAAATCTGGGAGAAATCAGATTTGAACAGCTGATTGATCTCAGAATTCACCTCTACACAACAGAATGAAGACATTCTAACCCTTAGGATTCCTGTGGGTTATATATGAATGGGGAAAAATAGATCAGGAGTTAAGGTTTTGATTGGACACATTAGGATACCATTTATCAAAGCAGCAACATGTGCTGCCAAGCAGGTAACTTGGACCATAGTACAATGTGGAGCGATGGAGTAATGACCAACTTCTTACATTGCCCTCAACCCAGTGACCAGTGGCAACCATCCTGATACATTGTGTTGAGGTAGGATGCATCCATGAAAATCACTTCTCAGCGGAACTAGTCTGCATTGTTTGGCATCATGGCCCTTAAAAGAGCCATTGTTTGACCAATGTAAGTCAGCAAATTAAAAAAAGGTCAACAAAGAGGCGACATCTTTAAACAACGACAATCAAATCGACCAAGATGCAACAACATAACCACATCTACCAAAAACCTACCAACACCTAAGATACAAAAATACCACAATGTTCCACCGATGACCTTCCAACTGAGAGAATCAAGTATTAAAAACTATCAACCACCAACATATGTTTATGTGGTGGAGACTGCACTGGCATATATCACCAATTAGCTGCTGCAAGTTCTAAAGGTCAATCTCCTCAAGGCTTTTCATGTCCATCAACGTGTGTCACCAACTTGTGTAATTATTTGGTATCATGCTAACAGACTCGTGAATAGGATCATTGTCAAAAGGAATTAGGGAAAAAAGAGGATTTTGATTCTGTTTTAAATCAGAAAATATTTCCTGGATTCCCCGGCACAAATCCATATTGATTATTTATTACCGAAGTTGTCACTAACAGCAAGGATACGTCAGAAAAGAAGTAACACAAAAAAGATATTTTGTTGTCACGATTATTTGAAAAAAATGAAGTGGTATGGAAATTTCATGTTGCAGTGAAGTTCAGGGAGTTTGTTTGAAATTGTATTATGTAGGGTTTATGCCATCTGACTGTAAATATAGAAATTAATGCATTCATCATAGACTGTTTTAAGATAATCTGAGATTTATTTACTTGTTTCCATTACATGTTTTATAGAAAACAAGTAGCAGAATTTTTATACATCTGCAACAATCAATATTTGGTCATATTGTAAAAGTTCTGTGTTGGTCTTGGCTTTTTATACGACAGCAAATATTTTTGCATATTAAGGACGAGAGCTTATTAATGAGTGAAGATGAACAAACCCTGCTTTATACTAGACCAACATGCTGAGCCTGATTTATAACGGCTAGCTGACAAAAGTAACAGTCCCCTGGAAGAAGTGCAATTTTACCCAAACACATAATTCTGACTCTGGGCCAACCCGTCTTTGTTCTTACTCTTTAATGCTGTGTGCTTAGCACAGATATTTGATGTTTTTGGTTTGACCCAGCCAGGGATCGAACCTACGACCTTCCACACACAGTGAGCTGCTTACCATCACAGTGGTGAACAGTTTCTTGTGATATTTTGTTACATTGATCCCAAGTATTAGATATGGTGTGGGATTGATTTTGGAGATTTTGGAGCAAAATTTCACAGGAAACAATGTAAAAACTATATGTTTCAAAAAGATCTTATATTTTGTCTTTATCATAAAATATCATATAGGGAAATTTTGAATTCTTTTTTTCTGATTGATTGATTGAAAAAAAAAATTTTCTAAAAAAAAATTTAGGTTCTTTTAGGCTTTTCTCTCTGAGCCTTAATTATTTTTAACTTTTGATTTTGGTGGGTTTGTTTTCATTTATTCCTTATTTAAAATAGAGCAAAATTTAGTCTTTTGTACAGCCTGTACCATTTTTATGATCAAGGGATAAAAAACTAAAGCAATTTTGTTTTTATTGCTTTTACTGTTTTTGTCTCGCCTGCGACGAAGTCGCGAAAGCGAGACATAGGTGTTACTTTCCGGCGGCGGCGGCGGCGACGGCGGCGTTAGTTTTTTTGAAAGCTCTATATCTCTGAAAGTATTAATGATAGGATGACCAA
>JARWCS010218987.1:0-13711 GCA_034783895.1 Geukensia demissa | reverse complement strand
GAGAAAAACAAGGCCGCCAGACAAATCTTGTTTCTGATTGGCTGATTCATTAAAAAATCTTCTCCTCTGAAACTTCTCTGCCAAAAGGCAGGTGAGCGATACAGGCTCAGCCTCCTGAGCCTCTAGTTTCTAGTTTTTGACTTCTTTAGGTTTTACATCACTACTCCGCATTCTTGATTAAAATGCGGTATTGAATTTGGTCTTATTGTTTAACATTGTTATATGAATTAATTTATAGCTATACGTTGTGAACGTTTGTTTAATAAAGAATTGAATTAAATAGAGACCAATTATATACCGTTTTGCTCGTAACTTGCAACACAAGAAATACGTGACATAATTTCCTATTAATTGATTTGCGGAAATCATGGAGATGTTCTTTTCATTTACAAGCACAGGAAAGTTTTTATCGTCAATGCACAAGAATTGTTGCCGAGACATTAATTACGATAAAAGTCTTCATTCTCTTTCGTCGTACCGGAAGTATTGGATGAAAACTCTTATGTTACCAACGTCACAACAACAAAGAATTAAATAATGTCCTATAGATATGATCAATGTATCTGAGCTGATTTATTTAATTAAATGATTTTCAAGAAGAAAATTAACTTGGTCAGTGTATCAGATCATATTTTTTTATTGTTATATAGATCTTTCATATAAACATAAATGTTCATCTCAGTTTCGTCAATAAATGATGTATCAGATGAGGAAGAGGCTAGACAATTATTAGATATGCATCTGTGTTAATTGTGTGACTTTTATTGTGAAAAAAACACGCATTTTAAGCAAGGAAATTCTGGTGGACAAAAAGTAATATGTCTGTTAGATATGTTTTTCGATTTACTGTGAATGTTCAAAAGAATCGGGGTGAGAGATAGTTGCTGAGTTGAACAAGTTTTTTGTATACACATATGTAATAAATCAAAATGTTAGTCAATATACATTGCAGTATTGCTGTGTTAGTAAGCACAATTAATGCTTTTAAAATTTGACATATGTTGTAAGCGGTGTTAAAAGTGTAACGGGCGGATGTCTAAAATTTAGACATTGTTGAATTGTTATTCATGCAGGGAGAATTTTTAGCGAGACATATATAACATGTACATAGTATTGATGCTTTAGTATGCACACTGAATATTAAAGGTCGTAATTTCAGAAATTGAATTTCGCAGCAAACGTATCATATTCTTGACAGCATTGATCCGACTATTGTTATATTAATATTGTACGAAGCCACTGTAGGTCTTCAATAAAAAGAAGAAAATATCATTTAAAGTCAAACCTAAATAGAAAAAAATTACACTGTGATTAAAGGTTATTTCACTATTAAGATAGCAAAATAGCTCAAGATTTCAAAAATCAAAAACTTGCAGATTTCAAATCTCTGGTGGCAAGAACAGATATCTGACGTAATATGTTCACGTCGGAAATATAGATGAAACACTAAACAATTTGTCTTGCAAGTGTAAATCAATACAAGTGATTATTATATAATACTCAAAGAATCTAGATTATACCTTAAACAAAAAAATAGTTTTAGTTTTAGAATTCACTTTGTTAATACCATGGTAACAGTTTTTTTTTCTTAAATTTAATATATGTTTCTATTGGTCGACTATTGTCATCTGTTAAATATGGGTAAATTGGGGCTCAAATTGGTACTGATCAATAAAACGAAAACCATCCTCTTTCAGGGCCCTTTTCGAAGTCAACTGTTAACCCCAAGGCAACCTCTTCTCCCTCTTTAGTGAAACTGATCTTAACATCAAAGCAATGCTAAATTATCGTGGAAATAGAAAAAATACTCCTAAAATTATTTACTATATACTCTTCATTTTAAATATTCAATGAAATGTCTGCAAATTAATATGTTTACCAATGATGTGGATATATCTGCACACGTGTTAACCAGTATATAGGTAACAAACAATTAGAAAGCCAAATCTAACAAAAAGGACCTCTACCATTTGCAATATAAGAAATGACAATTAGGTTGATGAATATCCCTCAATGACCTCTGGCCCACCATGTAATGGTGGTATCGACCCAGTGGTTTAAAAATACTGGTTTTGTTGTAAAACAATATATTGTAAATTTCAATGAGTAAAACCTCATCAGCAGCATTGGAACCAGTGAGACCCAAACACTGTAAGAAGAACATCTAAAATCCAAACAAATCCATTTCATACACAGCGTTCAATCAATAACTATATTAGTACGCTAATTACATGACCTTTAAAGTTTTTTAGAATGATTAAAATGATTTGGTTTATTCAAAGAATCACATCAATGTTTAAAGTGTTTGCTAGTGGACTGAGGCTTTCGTGACACGAACAAGTGGGACTGACAGATCCAGACATTCCGAAAAGGGGGCACAGTGATTAGACTTAATGACCAAACACTGCCTAAAACTCTGTAGGAGATCAGCTCTAGAAGGAGTGGGGTATCTGCTCCCCTGGGTCTTCCTTTACGGACTGTTCCACTAAGGTCATGATGACCGTTTCACAAAGCACTCGTAGAAGTAAAATGCATGTTATTGACATACATTTTTGTAGATTTAGGTGGACGATTTACGAGTGCTTTGTGAATTGGTAACTTGTACACACTAAGCTTAACATAATCCGAATCAAGTTGAGCCAGAATATAGGTAACTTGTTGCGTTCACACTAACTTAACTTAATTAGAATAATGAATCTAAGGACCCTAAGTAACGTTACTTATTATAACGTCAGATTAAATTCACATTTTGGCGTCCAATTTACAGTTTCTTTTGGATAAACTTGATCTGGATTATCTTATTATAGACTAAGTTAACTTATGGCCCGAGTCAATGCAATATGACTAAGTCCATTAACCTGACTTAATCGGGATTTTTGTTATTACCGAAATTACGTGACGTTGTCTTCAGTTAATTTAATAACAGAAACCATCAGAATGTGATAAGTGTTTATAATCATTGAAGACTTTTATCGTCAACATTTTACTGTTCATTCTCACGAAGTGCTTTTGGTACCGGGGTCTCTATAAAAGTGAATTTAACAACAAAAGAGATAAATGACTTCATTCTCCTTAATTCCACCGGAAATGTTGGAAGGAAACTCTTTACGTTGCCAACGTTACCTGGTCAAAAAAAGAGTTTTAATGTCCTATAAGCACAATTATTTAACCTAAATTGTTTTTCGTAATTAAATTATTTCTGAGGAGATACAAATTGGAAAACCCTACTTGGTGAAGGTGTCTAACTCGTATTGCGTGCTTATTTAAATAAAGTCATTACTTTGCATAATCAATGTCATCTACAGACCTCAACAAGGATGTTACAATAATGATAAACTTATGAAATTAGGTCTATATGCAACGAAATTGACATATAGAAAAAGAATATGTGGTATGAGTGTCTACGAGACATCAATCCAAAACGTGTAAACTATAAAATCTACCGGTTGGCCTAAGGCCTTTAAATATGGACATATATCCTCACCCTACGGAAAGCTGTAAAATCTCCAAAAATAAAAACGCAACAACTATCGAACAGATAATTATACAATTTGTAAAACAAGTGTCATTTAAACATAAAAATAAAGTCTTTATAATACTACAATAGATAAAGTCTTAATAATATATAATATCAAATTAAATATAGCAAATATAGTGTTTATAATAATGCACTAGATATAGTAAATGTCTTAATACGTTGTTATAGCAATACAGAACCCTCCTGCTGAGGACATTCAAATTTAGAGATATGATTTTTCATATTCATAATTGATATACTTGTTAAAATACAAAATTACTAATGTTGAATAAATATGTAGAATTTTGGTATGCTATATGTACATTTCAAGGAGTAACCTCTCATGAGTAGCATCAAAATCAAAACGTATGAAGTCCAAATACAAACATAGCAAAAGAAAATTTCTGTAAGACATCGTTTGATAAACTTCATGTCAGACAAGTCTGACCACTGGTCTGGTGAAGACCCAGTGGTTTAAATAAATTCCGTTTATATTGTTGACATTCGTCTTTAATGGTGATATTATATAGCGAATCATGGAAAAAATCACACATACCCGCAAGATGACAGCGTCATTCATGGAATTCAATCAGAAATGACCTGCTGTTATACTTAAGTTGATCTTCGCGGCACAGTTAGCCCAAGTAACATGCTTACAATGAGATTTTTTAAAATATCAAAATGAGCATGGTGAATTGTAGTATGCTATACGTACATTTCAGGGAGTAACCTCTTACCAGTAGCATTAGAATCAAAATATAGGAACATTGTAAATTAGTACTCAAATCCAAACAAATCGAAATAGGAAGCCAAATCCGACGGAAGAGACAACTATAACACTGGGCAGGTGAATACCAGTTGGGACATATGGTCCACAACCAGAGGCATCGACACAGTGGTTTTAAAACTCAATTTGACCAATATTGAATAAATATGGGGAATTTGAATAGCTATATGTAAATTTTTAGGCGTACTCTCTCATCAGAAGCATTAGAACCTAAACATGGGAAGTCCGAAATCCAAACATAGTAAAAGAAGTACTCAGATCCAAACAAATCGAAATCTGCAGCCAAATCTTATTTTGACATTTTGAGCGGACTATTTGACAGATGAACAAATCCTGGAAACTTTTGTGTAACATTGTGTTTTACCTGAAAAAAACTTGACCCTTTTGTTCCTTTAAAGACAATTCCAAATATCCTGATTGACTGATTCATAGATGCTAAACGTTCAGCGTGCAGTTAAGAATGATTAAAAACTGGTGTTGTGTGTGTGGTATAAATGGTCGTTTTTGTTTTTGTATGTTATGAAGATTCCTTTTACTTGTACTTATTGTTAACTTGAGTCTGGAATAAATATGAAAATTAAGGAAAATTGCCTGATTGTATTTACACGATTTTAAAATAAGATACATTCTATCTATTTTTTAGTCTAAAATTGTAGGTGGGACTTTTATCTATAATTTTCCACTTTTCATTTTAATTTTTAGTCAATCCATCATGTTTAAAAAAAATGTTAAAATATAAAGCGGCGAGAACTGATGTTGGTGAGATCTGGTCGGATGCCAGTAAATACCGTATCTAAAAAGATCTTTATAAAAAAGTGTAGAGGATTTGTTGATACACAGTAGTCTATGATTTTTACCAGTTAAAAATTTGAATAAACAGATCCATTTATACGAAAAAATATTTTAAAAAAAATATATTTCATTGATGCCAGCACAATTACAAAAATTAATAAAGGTCCAAACAACCCATAATAAGTATGAAGATATAGTAGAATAAACTACTATACAAACAAATGTTTGTTATTTATAAATGCCTGTTCTATATTTTAATTATGTTAAAGGAATTCGAAGATACCAGAGGGGCAGACAGAAATCGTTAAGTCGGAAGACAGACAAGACCATGGCCAACAAAATGAAACGAAAGACAAACATAGAACACACAGCACTACACTGAAAACTAAAGCTGGAGTAACACGAACCCTACAAAAACCAGGGTGAGTTCAGGTGCGCCGGAAAGGTAAGCAACTCCTGCTCCACTAGTGGCAATCAGCATTGTTTAACATTAAAGCATTTACAAAAACATATCCTGATTTTTTTCAAAAGTTACATCCTGTCCTTTTTTAACCGAATGGTCATTATGGATTTTTTTCGCCATATGATACCGTCCTGCCTTTTTCAAATTTAATCCTAGCCCATAAAAATCAAATGGTTGCTCCCTAAGTTGAAATGTGATGTTAAATGTCTGAATTTAAAAAAAGTAAATCATGTTTATTTCTATTGGACAGGTTGGTCACAACCTGTCATTTGGGGAATAGTCACTCATTTGGGTAACAACCCCTCAAATGAGAGATATTTTGATAGTGCAAAACAAAATAATTTTTGAGTTGAAACCTCTCACTTAAAATGGCACATATTTATTAGAAATGCAACAGTTTAAAAAAAATGGCATAATTTTTATTTCTGCTCTATTAAACTTACAAGACTTCAAAAATTGCTTTTTTCAGAGGCTTCTATAATTCTTTCAAAATAAAATTAAATACATCATTTTTTTGGCAAAAGTTATAGGAATTATTATGATTATGTTCCATTTTATTAACGGAAACACTGTTAAAACCATTAATGACTTTTTATGTTATAATTTCAAATCTAGTGTTTCGGATAATAATACCTTAAAGATAAAATTACTAGCCCATTCGATAAATTTCACCACAACGGGAGTTTTGGAGGAAACTGTTTGCGTGCAAACATTACATAGCAGGTAAAGGATTGTTATTGTTCTATAAATATGATCAATGAATCTAAATTGTTTTTCTTAATTAAATGATTTCTGAGGAGATAATTCGTCATCTTATCTATGTCAAGGTGTCTTTAACGTACTTCATCAGAATCATTATCTGATTTTTGCATGCATTTTAAGTCGTTCATCTCACTTACATAGTTCGTTTTTTTGTATCGGCGTTGTTTTGGCGAATTATGGTGTTAATGGTTCATGGTGTTTGATTTTTATAGTTCGTCGGTAACTGCTTTTGTTTTCTTTGTTTTCTTTTCCTTTGACCACTCTTTGGGGCAGGGTTTGGTACCCACTAAACTAGTTTAGCCTCACCACATGTCTCATGTGCCTGTACCAAGTCAGGAATTGTGGTGATCGGTTTGTTTTGGTTTTTATTGTTTTGTTACATGTACATTTTTGATAATATTCAGGTAAGAGCAGTATTATTTTACGCATACGCGATTTCTTATTTTGGGCGATTTAGAGCTTTTCACAAGGAGTGGTATTCCACCCTAGTTGAAGGCCTTGTGGAAACCTCTAATTTCACGGTAGATTCGAAAATAAAGGCCTGGTGGTGTTTCAGGAAATTAATTAAATGTATAATGTTTTGAAATCCCTTCGTAACTTAAAATTGTTGTTGCTCTCTAAATTTAGAAATGCGTAATTGTTCGATATATAAAAATTTGTCTTGTAGTATTTTACTTAAACTGGAATAACTGAAATTTTTTCTATGCATCTTCACAACAATATAAGCATATATTTAGAAAAAGGAAATGTTGTATGATTGTCTATAAAACAGCCATCAAAAACGTGTTAATCTCAAACTTTTACGGGTTGCCCTAAAGCCTTCAATAACGGACTGCAAGATGTACCGACCTCGAAAAAGTATGCGCTGTTTCTGACAGCTAGTTGAAACACAGTTGATAACAAACCTGATTTTTTGCAGCTAAAACATCAATCAAAACATGTCCGGTTGAATAAAGTGCAAAAATATCATTTAAAGCCAAAGCAAACTAGGTGTCGTTTAGGTTATCTAAATTGAAAAAGGATTGACCGCATGCATTACAAAAATTTCACAAACAATGACTGAAACTAGTTTTGGTGTAAAGAAATATGGCCACTTTCTCTTGTATTTGGTTCACTCGTATTACCAAATTCTGAATTTATTGATATTTTCGAAATGAAGCTTTTAATAATGGTATAAATAAAGCTAGGTTTTAGTATTTACAGAAATACCACTTGTTCCTGCAAAAGAGTGGGTGATAATTACATATCAGACATCTCTGACGATTGGGTGGGGAATTCCTCCTGGATAAAAGTTTGGATGTGATATATTGTATTTCATCAATTTTCTGCGGGTGCAACCAAACTTTATCTTCATATTTATGATAGAATTTTGTAAAAGCTGTAACTAGTATTGGATGAGCCGTTAAATAGTTAACTAACACGGTAACAGGATAATTCTTACAGTTGTTATGTTCCATAGAGATTTGTATGGTGTTCTTATTTTGTGAAAAAATGCGTCTTCATGTAATATATATATATCTGTGTTTGGGGTGGGGTGGGGGGGGTAGCCGTTACGACAATATTAATGTTGCTGTACAACTATTCAAGGCATGATCTGAACTGTTGACGCAATCATATAGGCTATTCAATGAAAGAGGCATGAAGTGATATTTCACGTATAATTTTGTTCTCAATTAGTAGGTTGTTATGTACATATGTATATATCTAATTATGACAAGTCATGATTTTTATATTGATGAAGTTTTACCCTACGCAAAATCATCTCTCTCTCTTCATTAATTGATGTAAAACATAAAAAGCCTTGTCAGACTAAGTATTGATTTTAGTTATACCATAGCAACCTTTTTCCCCTTAAAGTACATTATTTCTCGGCTTACATACATGTGCAATCTTAAATCCTCTACTATTATGGGGAAATTATCAACAATGTAATTACTGTGAGAGCCGTCTCTGAAAAGTACTCAAAAAACATAATATGGCTTATCTCTCAATGGCATTTACAATAAAGAAGAGCATCATTTCTATTTGAATATCTCTTATTCAATATTATCCATTTATATTTCAATTAAACGTCATAGTTAAATCAATCATATATGTCTAAAATACAAAAACAAGTTTGTTGAGTTCAAAAAAAGTTCTAATATTCATCATAGAAATGCGAATTACACACATATACACGAATTTACAGATCATAACTTGAAACTTATGGTAGAACAAACTCTTAATGACGCTTACCGCCAAGAGAAAGATGACATCAATTTTCTTATTTTAACTTCTCATTAAATATTCTAGTTGCACCTGCATAGCCTTCCCTGGTAGTTATATTTGGTTTATCGGTCATGTCATGAACTATCTATTTTATTTGATCAGTCATTGTTACTAGAAAATTCACCAAGTTTGACTGGTCTTCCTATTTTTGGGTCTAAGCGTGTTTGATGAAGGTAAATCCGGAAGAGCATTTACACGCAGTTAAATTTGTCTTTTGAATATTTGTTTGTAGGATGTGGGTCGTGTTTTCCTGCCATATATTCCATATTCTTTCTTTAAAATATTACTAAGGAGTTTTTCTCTTGTGCTGTTTGGATGCCGTAAAATAGCTTCTCGGTGTTTGAGTTGTATGCTCTTATTTATTTTCGCTGGTACTGGAATGTCTGTTGGAAAGATACAATTATAAATATTGTAAATTTCCTGATAATTATATTTGGGTTATCGGCGTTCTTTTCGCCATGAACGATCTGTTTTATTTGTAACCATTATTGTAACTAGAAAATTCATAAAGTTTGACTGGTCTTCCTATGTTGGCCCTAGCGTGTCTGATGAATGTAAATCCAGAAGAGTTTTACATGCAGTAAAATTTGGCTTTTGAATATTTTTAGCAACGTACGTAAGATGTATGTGGGTCGTGTTTATGACAGATGGCAGATATTCTATATGCTTTCTTTTAAATATGACGTACATATTTCTTAAATATTAATGATGTTATAATACGGAGCCAAACACCACCATTTCCTTCATAAAGGCTTGCTGCTTACAAACACGTTACCCAACCAAGGGTTCCCGGTAGAAAAGCTTACATTTTTATATTTGAATTTAAAAATTCAACAGAGTTGTTTATGCAACTAAAATTTATGATAAAAGGGATGATTTTACTTTTCCTAAAATTACTTTTCGTTTCTTGAAGGGGACGTGCCTTTCGCAAAATACAAAATTACCAATGTTAAGTTAGACGTTGTAATCAAGACATTAAAATAAACTGGTTTTTGTTGGTACAGATATAATTAAACTTAGGTTCGGTTGTCATTTGGTGGATGGCTGTCTCATGACATTCATGTCACATCTCATATTTTTATAATTATCGCTTCCATAAACAAAAATTAATCAATTTGGCATTGCATCCATCTTATCCTTCCTCACGTTTATTGACAACACAATATTAAATCGTCGGACATACTGTATTCGATGAAATCTCGTGATGAGAGGCTTGGTGTCTTATCATCGGAAATACAACCCTGTGGTTGCCCTCAGTAATTACGAGTATTCATTAGAGAGACATATTCTTTTTGCGTGTATTTTTGTTTAGTAAATAAATTGTAATGAAGGTACTCTGTAGTCGGATTGGGTGACTCTCTGTTTGATATTTAAAGTTCGTCGGTTACTGCTTTTGTTTTCTTTGATTTTTTCCTTTAACCACTAGTTGGAAGAGGGTTGGTTACCCACTAAACTAGTTAAACCCCACCACATGTCTTATGTGCCTGTCCCAAGTCAGGAATTGTGATCATAGGTTTGTCCTACTGTTAAATATTTTGTTACATGTAGTTTTTACATTCGGGTAAAGCAGTATTATTTTACGTATAGACTACATGTATATTTATTTGGGGCGAATTAAGAGTTTTTCACAAGGACACAAGGTGTGGTATTCCACCCATTTTGAAGGCCTTGTAGAGACCACTAGATTTGTAAATTTCCTCCATTTTACTTCGTGGTTGGAGTGCAGTCTCTCTGACATTTACCCCATATATTTTTATTTTCATATACCGGTATCAGGTGACAATTATTGAAAATTTTACCAACGGTGTTATGATTTGGTTGACTTGTTATATATGATTATAAATTTGTTGTGTTCTATTGTCGTCAACAGTCTGATCGCCGTTTATAATTATCTCTATGGCTTCCGAACGCGTATGCCATCAGCGGAGTTCGAAACATGGTCTTTGGGGGGTTTCGTGTTGCCAAGTCAATCGTTTTCGTTTACATTTAGCTCAGTACTACTTGTCATTCATCTTCTGGTTTAGCAAGATATATGATATATATGATAAATACCAACACCCTTTATGTCAGCGATCAGCAGGAAGCGGTGGAAAAGTATACTAAGCAGCAAAATAAAGGCATTCATTTTTCTGCTCAGTAATCATTTCTGGAGTTATTGGGATAACAATAGGATCAGCTAACCACGGAGCAGATAGCACCGCTTCCTGCTGATCGCTGTAAAGGGTGTGATACCTAGCTGTAATTTAGTATAAATTATTATGAGATCAACATCAATCTGAATGCTGACATACACAGAAACGCAGATATATATTTGTTGGGGGTTTCACGCTTCTTTTCAAAATGATACCAGGGATGACAAATAAATGTCAAGTTTTTTGTTATTATTTATAACTTTTGTAACAAAATAAACCCCTTTATTTTATTTGAATTTAGATTTAGTAATCTCCAGTTTCTTTTTTAATTTTGTTCCGAAATTTTGAAACCAGAGACTTATAAACAAATAAGCAAAACGAGCACAAATGACCAAGTTACAGAATAATTTAATCGATTAATTTGTTAATGACATTGCGATAATGTCCTCAAAGAACGATATATGTCTTTTTTTTTTTCAACTTGATCACCTTTACGGAACAAGTAATTGTTTTCCACTATTTAATTGTAGTGGGATATTGAGATAAACAAACGTCCGGATGTAAGGGTTGTGTTAATTTACCACTAATTGATCCTAATAATTCCATCAAATAGAAAGTACATTTCAAGAATTTCAGTAATATGTATTTTATAATCAAGTCCAATTTTAATTCAGAAAATTTCTTATTGGCCGTTTTGGGTTCAAGACCTATTCCAAGCATTAGAGCGAATAATGAGGGTACATTTTTGTCCAAGAATTTGGCTAAAATTTAAAAATGGATAATATAAACTTGCTCATAAATATGGAGTATTGACATTTTCTGAGTCAAAAATTCAATTTTGGAGACTTGCATGCAAAAACTATAAGCCAGAATGCCAAACATCTTTACGCAAATCTCATTATTTCACTTCAAGCTACAAAAGTGTCTGATTTCAGATTTTTGTCCGACATTTTTGTAAAAAAATTAAATGCTAATTTTCTATTCCGGATATAATCCTTTCAAATGTTATATTTTATCCAATTTTAATATTTAACTATCCTCTAATATCATCCTGCAAGCATTACATGCCATTTTTTCATACGAATTTTGCTTGAAAAAGTCTAGCTATACCTATTTGTAATGTAAGGTCGAAAATAAAAATATTCCATATTTATGAGCAAGAGAATATCTATAATTTTATATGCTCCAAATATGAAAGTAATAAGAAATACAATGTTTGATAAATTATGTCGATTTTGTATATAGATCGCACAAAAACATCACAAACAAACTTTGCACAATTAAAGGTCTATCAAGTACAAATGTTTGGTTAAAATATCTTCGTGATGATTTGGTGCCATATCTATTTTGAACAAAACGCCTCTAAAAATTTGGTATTTTTACAGAAAATGTTACATTCCTGTTGAAATAATCAAATAACCCTGTAGTAATGTCAAAATGATGAAAAGTATATAAGAATAAGTAATGAATTATTCAAAGACGGTTATTAAACAACATTTTCACAACTTATTATTGTGTCACAAAATCTAAAATTTGGCCCAAATATGGGGCTTTATTTACCTTCTCCTTTTCAAAGCAGTCCAAGAATAAAACCTAATGAAAATACTGCCGGAACCGATGACAAAAGACATTACTTTTTGTTGTAACGGTGTTATATAGGTCTTTTACATATCATTTGTCTTAATTAGGTCTTTCCATATGAAGGCTGTTTTTGGACATACCAAAATATATGTTCTATTGTTTCCACAGATTGCCTACAGAATGTACATTTGTCATTGTCTTTAAATTTTTTTTTCAAAAATGAATTTGTGGCTAGTATTCTATGAACAACTTTTTAATAAAACAGTCAAAGTCATCACTGCAGTTAAATTCAAGTTTTCTATTTAATGATGGATTATCACATGATTTTTTTAAATACAAAAATACAATTTTTAGAAATGAAAAATGTCACATGATTTTCAAATCTATATATGTGCCAATCAACATAACAGCTTTACTAAATTCCTGTAAAAGGGTAGGGACGACTACGGCTGCAATATTTGATCCTAAGCGTACCTGACGAAATGTTAATCCAGAAAAGCGCTTTGTTCGCAGTGAAATTTAAGCATTTACAATAGTTGATTTTTTATTTTGTCAACAATATTTTTGATAAAGAGAGAAATGCAAGGCACTATTTTTTAAGAACTTGTTTCTTGCCCCGACGAAAATCTAGTGAACTAAGGCAACAGTATGCAGTGCACAACCCAGAAAGATGTGGATTGTGTCTTTCTGGCATGTATATTCCATATTCTTTCTTTTAAATCTTTTTAATACTTAATTCTTGCACCAAATCTTCAGCTTTAACACTAATTGTTGTTTTATGTTATATTCAGCACTTAGAACTGAATTACAAATATTTTTTGACATAAAAATGTTGTAAGAGTTCGTGTAGTCTAGGCTATGGTTCAATTTTCCGTGTTTGTTCCGTCTTTTGTTCAGATTCCCGTGGTCTATGTATACGCTGATTTTTTATTCTTCCCTGGATAAGCTATTCGCAACATTCAAACGCACACTTAACGGAACAGTGTTATAGACACTGCGTAATTTTATTTGTTAATAATTGATATTTGTTTATTCATAGAGGTTATCCCTGTGGTGCTGTTAAGGAAATGAATTGTTCTTTTACCCTGACATAAAATAAAAAACATTCAATATTAGTAGTGTTTCCTCTTTATTTTCCAATTTTTTCATTCAAGACAAAAAAGGAACTTAAGTGAGCTTGAACATGGGTTTTGTTTTTATTTGGAATCCATGATTTTGGTCATTCGAATGTTTATTTTCAAATCTCTGAACACGCACTGTATATAGGGAATTCGAAGATACCAAAGGGGCAGACAGAAAGACAGACAAGACCATGGCCAACAAAATGAAACAAAAGACAAACATAGAGCACACAACATTACACTGAAAACTAAAGCTGGAGTAACACGAACCCTACAAAAACCAGGGTG
>JARWCS010218876.1:0-13712 GCA_034783895.1 Geukensia demissa | reverse complement strand
AAAAGATCGAAAATATATTTAGTGAGATTTTTGGGCCTAAATGAACATATTTTTAACTTAAGTTTTTGTTGATTTTTATACTATATAAAAATTATATATGACTATAAACTAATTAAAAAACATGCTACATGCACCACTGCAGTTGAGTTTAAATAGCAAGTGTCATAACATAACATAGAATATTAAACACAAGGTGTTTCAGTAAATTATCGTAATATTAGTTTAAGTTGTTACGTGTCTCTATATTTTTTATTTCAATTTTGCTAGGCAACATTTTAAATTCAAATTCTATGAACATTGTGGACCAGGAAAAAAACCTCAAGATTTTGAAACCAATATCTTTATTTCTTTTAATTCGCCATGCAACGTGTACTATAATAATTAAACCAATCAAACAGACCAGAAAATTCTTTCGTTATTTTGTGAAAAACAGGCTGAAAGCTACTTCACTAAAATTATCTCTCTTTTTAAATCTCTTCAAAATCGTGCATAGTTACTGAAATGACTCTTGCATGTAAACAAAGATCGAAAAGGGTGAATTTTACGGCATAATGCTTATGGAGACCAAAACCTTACAGCAAGTCTTCAACAATAATTACCGCTCGACTGATTCGTTAACTGATTGTACTTTTATTGGATTTTAAAATGTGTGAAATTTGTGTAGAAATTGGACCATTTTACATTCATTAGCTACGAAAATACCAAGTTATGAATAAAAAAATCCTGACAAGCCCAGAAACCGGGAACAAAAAGATTTTCTGGATCTTGATACATAATTTATAAAAGTTTACGGAAAAAAATATTTTATTTGATTTTATCATCTTGCTTTTTCAAGATCCCAAACTATGGTACATTACATTGTAACGCGGGTCAAGAAATGTAATTAAACTAATTCTAAAGGGATAAATTCAAAATGCATGTTAAAATTTTTTGGACTATTGGCTGAGGTGAGGTGAAGTCCTCGACTTTTACTTCACGTCTTTCCTTGTCAAATAAAAAATAGCGTATTAGGGAGGGAGAATATTTTAAACACATTTTAACCCCGAGGCGGGAATTTTTTCCTTATATTCTTACAATACTGTTAATCAAAGCAAACCTTGGGGCTGAATATTAACGTTCAACCTGCTTTGCGCATGAACATTTATTTTCACCTAATACAAGAACATTTATATAACTTAGAAGATGCATGAACTCCCCCCTTCAGACAATGATCGTACCCTTTCACAAATTTAAAAACAAAAATAAATATATATAGACTTCCTCGAGCAGTTACTCCTCCCTCAATATTGCGTGCATGAACTCATTTAAAGATGAAAAGTTGATGTGAAATGTGGTGATGAATGAAGATTTTAGAAAACGTCATTCCAAATTTAGTGCTAGATATATTTCTTGGGACAATTGGTCGTAAGTACCCGTTTTTTTTTGGACCAGCTATTGTGTTTGAAATTGTTTACACTGTTACACAATTTTGCGCCGTGGCCATCCCAAGTCCCGTATAAAACTTGATTTTAAATGAAACTCAAATGGTTAGACGCTTTATTAGTTTTGTTACAATCTGGTGAAGATGTTAAGGTTATGTTTACCTTAATGGTGTCATACTAGAACAAAAAAATTAAATGACAGAAGTTTTTTCTTAATGGTTGCCATGCTTTGATTCGATTTCATAGAAATTTTTGTTATTTTGTTAAAGTAATGAGGACAAATATCTCTTAAACCGAATATCGAAGGTCTGCGAGTTGGAAACTACATCGTCGGTCATTCTTTTGACACATGCACGCTCCCACCCATTTACCTTTTTGCACTAAGAGATTGGCCCCAAACTAACAAACGATTTTTGAATTCAATTGACCGTGACGTGATCATACTACAGGTAAAACTCGACTGATCGGGTGTGATAAGCTGGAAAATGTGTCAATTTGGAATTTTTTCCTGAAGCAATGCAGTAAAGAACAGAGCCCAAATTTCGCATATATATTGATTGACATGTTAAGATATTTTTTTCATTTAAAGTGGTGATCCTGCTTTTTGGAGATCCCGAACTAAAGAGACCCACCGTAAGAACATTGCAAAGGAATTTGTGTAGAAAATATTAATAAATATGGTAATTTACAATTGTATAATAGAGACTTTCAAATCTATTGTTAGATTTTAAGTAGCTATCCGCCTGAAAAGGACAAGTGCAAGTGCTTTGTACCAGCTCAGATTTGTGTATCAGAGCATAAACACTGTTATCTTACAATGGTTAGTTTTTGACATGCATTTTCTTATTTGACTTGATTTGGTATTAAAAGATTAAAATTAAAATTAAGATACATATCGCATTGCAGTCAGTTAAAACATGTAAGGATTGATTGAAAATTTTCAGTCAAGTTGCTAGTAAAAATGGTCCAGTCCGTCTTTAAAAGACAAAGGTCTAAACATTTTACTTATTATTTTCTATTTATTTATTACAGACAAAAACCCATTAGGGTTCTACAATACAGTAGTACCATATACATCTAATATATGTATACAAAGGGGCCTTGAGAATACAAGATATATTATATATATTTAGAATAATAAAACAAGAGTCTCCTTTCCTCAGCTCTAATGATTGGTTAATAAAAGAAACTACATGTAGCTTAAGACACATGATAGTCTCCAGATCACCAGAATTGGGTAGGATCTGTTGATGCATATTTAGTCATATACTTAAGTGTTTAATATAATATTTTAAACCGGGTGTTATCCCAGGAGATGGAAACAGTCTTATACATGTAACTTTACATAAATCTGGAGGTAAGACATATTTTAATAACTACAGAGGAATTGCCCTTATTAGATACCTCGCAAAATTTTAGTCACTTCCAAAATGCGAATTGAACAAAACTTAAGATAAGAATAAATATTTCGCTCGCTGACTTCAACTTTTGTGTATTGTCTGACATATTAGTAATTGGTTTAGAGTAATCAAAAATTTTGTGGATCGACCCAGTACGAAGATCGACACAAAAGAAATGCAGATACTCATGATACTTTAAGAGCTACTTAAAATTGAATAGATTTAAATTCTCTATTAAACGAGGCGAAAAGGGTCAAATTAGTTACAAGAATTGTAAGAGTTCTAAATTTCAAAAAGAATCATTCTGATTGTAGATTTAGTTATTGGACGTAGGGAAAAGATAATATTGTTTTAACGAATTAAAGAATGTCTTGTGTGCAAAGCTTTGAAAATGTTGGTTACAGTGGATCTCTTTATAGGTACAATGTATCTAGTATATTTGATTTTTTTCGTAGAAATCTGCATGTCGGAGACTTAAGCTAAAACTATAAAAGGCACATAGAGAGATAATTAATGCCTTGCAACATTAGACAAGAATCAATTTTTTCATCGTTGAACAAGAATGCCAACATGAACAAGAAAGCGTCATATTTATAATTATAAATATGCACGATTGGATCTCATAAATATTTAAAAGGGAGATGATGTGTGACTCACTGAACTGCGTCTGATAGAAACAAGCCTAATGAAAAAGGCCGGAATTTGACCCCAAAATTTTAGGAAGATCGACACTGTTTCACTGCACATTCCCACTGAGCATGTGTATAAAATACTCATTTCTGGTGGAATTTCATTCTTAAATTTGCAAACATTAGAAGAAGAAGTGTCATAACTTATAATTAGTACTTTTTCTTTTAAAATTTAGATATCAACTCTATCTATTCTAAATATGCATGCTTTTGTTGTAATCACAGACGTTTTTAATATATATGTATTCCTATTTATCTTGAAAATGAAATTGAAATCTCCTAAACGTTGAAAAGGAATATAACTTTTTAAAATTAAAGCACTATTATTTTGTACCAACAAGAACGATGACGACCATAGATTACTTAGTGTATATTCTAAAAGCACATTGTGAAAGATATCTTTTCATTTTTTATTTCGAAATTCAATCCAATAAAACTTCATGAATAATAGAATGTAGTACCGTATATGGTAATATTAGCAAGAATAATTAAAAAATCCAACTCATTGAACAGTTTTTGGTCCAGAAAATATAGAGATGACCAATGTTTAGTCTTCATATTTATATATTTTATGTATGTGTACAATTATGGACAAGATGTAGAAATATCTTGCCTAAACATGGACGTGCTCTTTTATTTTCTGTACTGAAAATTGTAAAATATGTCGTGTTTGTTTTACTTAATTGATGGAAACGAGAATATTCTACAAGTGTCGGCTGTAAGAGCACAATGTATGATACTTTCATGGTAACATCAATGTCGTATATTTAACAAGCCATGTTCATTCTTTGATATATTTAACATGCCATGTTTATTCCTTGATATTGTCCATATATTACTTTGAACACTTTGATATCTTTTGGGGCCCCAAAATGGTCTTAATTGTTATACCTTGTCCTTTACAATTCAAATTAGTTCTAGATTTAGTACGAATGTATGTTAAAAACATATTTGTGTTTCCCAAAACAAACTTTGAGGAATAACATTATTGTTAAAATCTCACTTGACTGAAAAGACTGTATCTTACATATATTTTTGTGCTTTAGATAAATGATACATGTACATGCAATTACAATTACATTGTATGAGTCTGATTTTCTATATATCTGACCGGACTAATGTGTTGCTGAAATTTTCACGAAGTGTGGTAACATTTGTACAGCTCTATTCCTATAAACACGTGAATAACATCACGACATTATCAATATTTTTATATAAACTAAAGTGAACGTCATGATTTCCTGTCGAGACAACACCAAGAATACAATTTAAGTTAATAAATTAAGCCTTAAGAAGCTGTAAAAGAGCAAAGAATCACGTATATGCATAAAATCAAAGTGTCTTTATATTTTATTTTCATAGCTATAGATCTACTGTTGTTTATATCAATTAAATATACAGTCCAACTTGCCTTTGTGATCATCTCTATTTAGAAAATAATTGATTTTTCAGGCCACCTACTCAATTCCAGATTGTTAAAGATTTCATCATGATTGATCTTAATTTAAGACACTTGTCTTAAATAGTTACATTTCTTCTTACCAACACAAGTTTGACTGTATATTCAAAAGGAGTATGAACTAAAACAAAGAATGACCAATTCGACAGTATTAATGTTTGCTAAGAATGTCTTCCAGATGAAAAAAACCAGGTATTTACTTAGATAGTAGTGCAGAAAGCTTTCCTCTTTTTTCTAAATTCATAATCTCATATGCTCCTCCTATAAATTCTCCATTGATGAATACTCTTGGAACCTGCAAATACATGTATGTATGTGAAAGGTAATTATGCCTAAAGTAGTCTGTAAATATGATTTTATTTTCCCTAAAGAGGATAGGCATCCGGTTGTAAAATAAAAAGTAATCTGCAAATGGTTGAATGATTGATTGAATGTTGCTTAACATCCAGTAGCAGATATTGCATGCATTTTCAGGACGAGAGCATATTAATGAATAAAGAACCGGAGTTTTAACGTGCTAGCTCACGAAAGCAAAACTCCACAGGAAGATGTAACACTTTACCCAGACACATACTTTTTGGCCGAACAATCTTTGCTCTTTCTCCTAAATGCTGCAGTCTAAGCGGAGAAGCAGCAACTACCAATTTTAATGTTTTTGGTTTGACCCGGTCGAGAATTGAACCTACGACCTTCCGCACTATAGGCCAGCACGCTAACCATTGCACCAGCGAGGCGTTATCTACAAATGGAGGTTCTCGTAGAAGGCTTTTGGAGCTTAACTTAATATATACGGTTACAGTGACATATTCGTGAGTTAACACTGAGACGCACATTACCCTAATGTTAAGGGTTTATCTATTAAGCTTGTCATTTGTATTGTAATAATATATAGAATATATACCAGAAAGACACAATCCACATCTTTTCTGGGTGGTGCACTACATAATTTCTTGTTAAGCTGTTGCCTTATCTCACTAGATTTCCGTGGGGCAAAATAGTGCTTTGCATTCATCTCTCTTATAAAAAAAGATCGTAGACAAAATAAAAAAATCAACGATTGTAAATGCCTAAATTTCACTGCGTACGCAGCGCTTTTCTGGATTAACCTTCATCAGTTACGCTCGGAACCAAATAATGAAAAACAGGGAATTAAATAGAGGCGTCCCTTCCGTATTACAGAAATTTTGTAGTAAGACTAATCGGATCAAGTACTTTGATATAGACTAAAATATAAGAACTAACTATGTTAGAGACAATTAGCATTCAAAGCGGATAGAAGACTACCCCAACACTATACTATATCAAAGTTACAAAATGAAACAATAGTTTTTGCTTATTGTTTATAAAATACATCTATATCTATGTCAATGGTTTTGGACGTTCTTATCGGTGTAATAAGTAATCAACAGGAGAAATAAACCATCCAATGGTTGAAAGAACACTAGTTATCGTGAAAGATTATGTTTTCTGACGTTCGCGTAGGTTAAAAAAGAGATCAAAACTTTGGGGTTAAAATGTAAGCAACAGTTTTCAACTAGATCACAGACCTCGACCTGATTTTTATCAGTAATATAATAACTATTTAGTGAAATATATATCTTCTTAGATACCTAATTCAACAAATAAAATACGTTAAATTTGGTTCACATATATGACTGGTACGAATCTATTCTGTTGAAATATTAATCCGTTTAAATATACATTTAAACCATAAAGTCAAGTTTAGTTTTATAATTCATTATAATTCATTAATAAACTGCCACGAAGCACTATAAATATTTTCAAACCAATACTCACTGAAGATTCTCCTGTCAATTTTTGTAGATAATTTTGGATTGCTCTACAGTCGTAGAGATTTTCAATCTCCATGACCTCGTATTCATCTTCACCTATCTCCCTGCCCACGTGGCTGCGCAAAATCTGTTTGGCTTTTACACAGTAACCGCAGTAACTTTTAGAAAACACCATCACTTTTTTCTCGGCGATTTTGCCATCGATCATAAGTTTTATTTTTACATGCGACATTATTTCAGTTGTAAGGGAAGATTTATTCCTAAAGTAGAATTGTATTAGTCGTTGCTATAAACATTAAATAACTTTCTTTTCTTGTGAAGCACGTACCGATGTCACGTTCAACGAGACAGTGGGTTCATATTATTGGTTTGCCGCATTGTCTTAGTTTTGAAAATACAAAATTTTGAATTACTGCAAGCGTGCAATATTATTTTTAGAAGTATCTTAAGTTAAAAGTTGTAAGAACGGTGATTATTTTAAGAAATGTTCGAGTTCTTATTAAGTCCACTTGTTATAATTAATTAAAAATCATCGTTTCTTGTAACTCCCCAAACAAAGTTTGGGGTATAAATGAATCATATGAATGAATTTCGTCTGCGCTCATCCCTAGGGCAGATGAAACATGGGGGTGTGATTTTACAGTTTATCAAGAAAACGCTTCTGCGCAGTTTTACTGTTTTAATGAGGGAAGTATAACAACAGCTAAAAATGGATTGGATAAAAATTAAGTGTTCGGTTTCTCAACCAGGCGAATACCTTTCCTGAAGGAGTTAGTTTGATAGGTTGCTTGAATATTCTATACAACCGCCATAAGAGGAGGCAAAGGAATTAGTTAATTGCGCACTTTCTTTGACCGAAGTTAGTGCGCCTTCTAAAGTAATATCTGTATAAAAAATGTGGAATGACTGATAAGATATGGTATCTGCAGGCTTTGGAAAAAGTTGTTATAACTCAACAAACATCTGTTCGGTGGCCATATTGGACAAAATGAAATATCTTATAACATTTGCGGTTCGTATAATATGGTTAGTTGCATAGGTTTACCATCCAGGCCTCTACAAAACAGTCCCGATTTGGCACTACATGTGTAACCCACACGGCTTCCCCCTTTGGTTTTTTTCTAGTAATAATATCCCCCTGTCCACCCTCCTCGTAATACATGTATGTAGTTTCTGTAATATATCAAATTTTCTGATTAGGTTAATTCAAGGACTTTCTCAGTTAAAGACTATACATATTTTATAATTGTTGTTTTTAAATCATTGTTATATGTCTCTCGAAAGGTTTTTTTTATCGATATTTAATAATTCAAATCCTTTTTGAGTTCTCATCATACATACATTGTGTATTATTGAATTTAATAAATTGTCCATGGGCGACATAATATGAATAGTATGAAAATGAAAAGTTATTGGGTAACTGTCAGAGCGACTGCTCTCCAACCACAAGTAAAACATAGGGAATGTAGGAATCTCGAAGTCTTCACAGTGCTTTCAACTAGGGTGGAAAACCATTCCGTGTGAAAAGCTCTAAATCGCTTAAAAACGTGTATACGTAAAATAAATATTATAAAAAATGTACATGTAACACAAAGGCAAACCTATATATGACCACAATTCCGGAATAAGGACAGGTGCATGAGACATGTGGTGGGGTTAAACTAGTTAAACATGTTTAGTGGGCTCCAACCATTCTTTATAAAGTAATACTTTAATATCCCGCGGCGTTTAAAAGTTTATGTGCATGGTTTTATTGTCATTTTAAATATATATAGTATTTTCCATCATTTTTTCTGTTCCTTTGTTTTAGCACTACCTGCATATACGAATTAATGAAGTTAACGGTGATGCGATATTTCGTTCATATATTGCTGGGAGTATTATACCTATATAAGTTGTATTACTCCCAGATATATGACACTAAAATCTATAGCCTAAAAGATCTTCGGTAAAATATTGTTAATATAAGATGTTTGATCTCGAAAGAGATATAATTATTGAATTTGCCTTTATTGGACAATCTGCGTACATGTGTTGTTTGGTCAATGGCCCTGATTTATTGTATTTATAAAATGAATAGAATTTTTTTAAAAATCATCCCGTGTTTAAAAATTCAGCTTACATGTATTTAACGATTAAAGCTTATATTTCACAGGAGTCAATGAAGTTATTGAGAACAGCTTTTCTTAGTATTTTATATTATCTATTCAAAAATCTTATTGCCACTATTGAGCTGAATTGGCAATACACTTCATTCTATGAAAAAATCAAATATCCTGATGAAAGGGATTTCCAGATGTTATTTGTTAAATTCTTACCAATAACCAACTTATTGATGTAAAGATTTTGCAAAATTTACGTTGTTATTTGCCTTTTTCCCAGTTTACATTTTATTGACATGTTTTGAGTAACTTGGGGATCTTTTCTCAGTATCAATGCCTTGGACACAATCAATTTCAACTTAGAGGCCGACAACTTTGAAGGGGGCTGATTTTTTCCTTTCGGATCCCGTTAATTTAAAATCAACAAAAACTTATTTATAAACACTTATAGCAGATACATGTATTTGTTAAAAATTGCGTTTTTACATTTTGTTAAAATAATTAAACCATTATTAGGCGAAAACAGAAAGGCTGAATATTCCACACTAAATTTTGATTTGGGACCGAGTAACTCTTTCTGTTCGGAATATTTTTTTTCAAAAACGACGAAAATCAACACGTTTTATATTTATTCCGTGAATATTTGTTTTTCAAATAGTTTTGTTCTAATTGAACGAAGCCGCTAATATTTCTCATATGTTTAACCACGATTTAACCTGAGTTATCTGTGATAGCGGACAAATTGTTATATTCGTGTTGAACTAATTTCGGACATTAGGACTATAAATTCTGGTGTTTATTTAATTGTTAAAAGTAATTTTCTGTAAAAAAGGGTTATTTGTATTTCATATTTGGACAATATCTTTCTATTCATTTATTTGTTATGTAATCGTCTTTCGTAGCTTTGATCCGCATTTTCATATATGAATATATCTGGTCTTTCCGAACTTGCAATTGTTTGCTGTAATTCGGCGTAATTGTGAAATTTCTCATGTTAATTGTGGTACCTTAATTGTCTAAAGTTAATCCATCTATTTAATTATCTTTTTCACATTCTTTAATCTCTCTCTACATGTCTATTCGTTTTAGAGACAATTTTTCAATATTCGTCTTAACAGATTATTTCTGTACATACAGTGAGTGACATTAATGCGTTTAGAATTATCTTTATTGTAAAGAGCTAATTTTATGTTTGTCAAGTTTCTTATGTTTATTGTTTTATAATCTTAATTCTTTGGCAACCCATACTTCCTAATTTGTAGACTGAAGATTATTCTTCAGTCGGAGTCAGCCCTTCAAACTGACAACATCCGACCTCGAAGTGAAATAAATATTCCATACCGAAAGTCTTGTTTGTCATCGCTCTACCATCCTGTGATTTCTAGTTCCGCCAGTGATTTTTGTGTGTGTTCTCTAGGCGGTTGGCTAGTCGTCAGTCACTGCCTGTCGTCCCGGCATCGTCGCCAGTCTCAACAGATCTTGTTGCTTCAAGCACAAACAATCCATGTAACAATTCCCACGTTACAGATGGAGAAGTGTGATTATTATGGTATAGTGTTCATGGAAACCAAAACGTTACAGCAAGTCTGCAACAATAATCACCACTCGACAGATTTGCTGGCTGACTGTACTATTATTGGATTTTAAAATGTGCGAAATTTGAGTTGCAATCGGATCACCATATTAGCTACGAAAAGTTATGAATAAAAAATCCTGTCAAGCCCAGAAGCCGGGAACAGAAAAGATTTTCTGGATCCTGATATGATTTATAAAAGATTTCATGAAAAAATATTTTAGCCAATTTTATTATCCTGGTTTTTCAAGATCCCAAACTATTGACCGGTTTCTAGGTACATCAACAGCTGGTCAAAAGAGATAATTGAACAATTCTGAAGGGATGATCTCAAAATACATGTTCAAAGTTTTTGTTTTTTTTTTTTTTTTTTTTTTTTTTGGAATTTGAGCTGAGGTATCGTTAAGTCCTCGACTTTTTCTCCATATATTTTTCCTTTCAAATAAAACATTAGCGTATAAGGGGACGACCATTTAGATTTCGTTTTCACGAGCCAGGTATTTTTTATTTACATTATACAGTTGATCACAGCAAACCTAGGCGCTAGATATATACGTTCAACCTGATTTGTGCATGAAAATTTATTTTCACCTCGTGTACGTACATTTATCGTACTAAGAAGATGTATAAAACTGCATCCTCCTCCCACCCCACCCCAATAAAATAAAGTGGTGGCCCCTAACACAAATTTAAAGACACAAAACAGTCTTGCTTAAATTGTATCGCTGGAAAGAAAACAGGTAAAACCCCCCACCACCACCACCCCACCGATATTGCGTCATGAGGAGGATGAAAAGTGTTTAAATTAGTTTTTCTGTGCAGTTTGGTGATCAAATTTTTAAATTACATTTGTAATTGGTTTAGCGTGGCAAATTAGAGAATGCATTTTGAGGTTATACAACTGAAAGGGTCACAGTATAGTTACGTATACATATTTGGAAACTTGCTTATTATTTCGAATATATCGTTAATAAATTTTTTCTTTTGACAATTTTAGCATATTTTCATACTCTCAAACATTAGGACATTAGTTGTTTCAAAGGGTCAACTCAGACGACCATTTTTTAAAGAAGTTTTGAAAAAAATTGACATTGCAAAGTTAGTGCTAAATATATTTTTTGGCACCATGGCTCGCAAGTACCCATTTTTGGACAAGCTTTTGTATTTGAAAATTTGTATACTATTATACAAATTTGTGCCATGGCCATTCCAAGTATCCATATAAAATCTTAATTTGAAAGGAACTCGAATAATTAGACACTTTATTATTTTTTGCACAATCGTGTGATGATGTTTAAGATTCTGTTTCCTTTTATCGTGATCATGGTGTTAAAAAAAGAACAAAAACATTTTTTTAAATGACCGAAGTTTTTTCTAAATAGTTGCCATTTTTAGACTCGATTTCTTAGATTTTTTTTTTTATTTTGACGGAGTAATGAGGGCAAATATCTCTTAAACCGATTATTGAAGGCTGTGAGTTGGAAACCTCCTCACAATTGGTCATTGTGTTGACTCATGCACTCTCAGTTTAACTTTATACAATCTGAGATTGACCCCAAAATAACAAACAATTATTGAAGCTAATTGACCGTGACGTGATCAAATTACAGGTAAGGTAAAATTCGACTGCTCGGGTGTGATAAACAGAAAAATTGTGTCAACTTTGGATTTTTTCCCGAAGCAATGCAGCAAAGAATTTTGCGCATGTATTCATTGATATGTACATAGAATATTTTTTTATTAAAATCGGTGTCACTGATTTTTATTATTAATCATGCTAATCTTTATTTTAAAGATTTTAAGTAATTGTTTGAAAACTTGCAACTAATGTAAACAATTTAGGTTGACCTTTTTCGCCACGTATAATAGAGGGTTCCAAATCTATTCAATCTGATCACATCGGCCATTTCCGTCATAAAAATCCGGTAAAGTGACCTCTGACTTATGTGGTAGCCATGTTTTCTGCTTGTGAGCGCGGCCATAATGGATATCAAAAATTTGATTTAAAACATAAACCCATAACAGTTCGACTTAAAACTTGAAGAGACTGACCTTTTAATTTATTTAGTTTAAAACTGAAGCGTACGTGATCTCCAGAAACATCACAGACTTGTGTTTTACCGTCCTTTTGGCATTCTTGTTATGATGACGTCAGATGCTTATTGCGACCTATCGGGTTTCAGTATTTTTTCAATTGCAAATTTATTAACCAAAATTTAGTATATTTTAATTGATTTTATTGAAAATATTGTTTCAAAAGTATAAGATGCCAATATTTTTATACAAATAGTATTTTTAATGATTTTGGATTAGGAACTTTATGCCATGCGAGTGAAGGCGGAAGTGTGTGCAGTGTCCGACCGCATCACATTTTGAGCATATATATGCTCATTCATACACTTACCTCCGAGTATTATTTCCGAAGAATGACAGAAATATACGAGTGTGTTCCCATTGGTCAATCGGATCACGCTCGGCTATTTCCAACTATCTACGTAAACGTAGCCTCGGACCGAAGTGGTATGAATATGGCCCGTTTTTCGGGCCAAATGTGAAGAGGTCAAATGAGGATGTCCATGTGCATGATATCTAGTTCTAGATACCCAGCCATAGATCTTCTGGCTTGGTAGGAAAACGAAGTAAATTGAATTGGAAAATTAAATTTCAACAACTCTAAACACTTTTTATTCTTGTTTTAAACTACATTCATTGCAATGTGAAATGACTATAAAATTAGACGTCACAATGCAAAATCTGACGTCATCATAACAAGAGCGGGCGTACACAGCCGCTATGCCTGTTGGAGACATTTTTGAAGATTCTGTACGCTTCATTATTGAACTAAATTCAAAAAAAGGTAAGTTTCTTCAATAATCACACCTCTATTTTTCTGTTATGTATTATAAATCTAGTGATCAAAGTTTCAGCCGATAATCAATATGGCCATGATAAATGGCTACTACTTCGGTCAGAGGTTACTTTACCGGATTTTATGACGGAAATGACTGATGTGATAAGATTGTTTTGCCGACCGGACGCATGTAACCTTCGGTCTCGTAACAGAAGCGGACATGGATGCAATTTCAGGAAATTCCTATAAAAATTTTTGAAATCGACAGTGACTGAAAAAAAATCAGTCAGGGGACCGACTTGTACAGGTCAGCACTTTCTGACCTGATGAAGTCATTTTGCACTGATTTTATCAAGTCAGGGTGCATTGTGAGATTTATACATTTTCCTCAATTTAGACAAATGGATATTGCTGCTGAACATAT
>JARWCS010218766.1:0-13713 GCA_034783895.1 Geukensia demissa | reverse complement strand
CTTGGGGTTATTCACCGCTGGCGGCAATAAAAAGCAAAAACATCAAGATTATTATATGTCATGTGACAGTCGTTTGGTCAATAGAGTTTATCCTTTATTATGTAAGGTATAATAATTTGCATTATACCTCATTCAATGACCATACAGTGCATCAATTGATATTGGTATTTTGTGACACACATATCATAATTACATAACACTGCTAGTACGTTTCACATTTTGGGTCAAAAGTCAATTTTCTGGGCTACATTATGTGAACTAACTTTTTTCGGAATGGGATTGACCAGGTTTTGATCGCCCCTATTTCCAGTATTGATTAAAAAATTTCAAGCTGCTTGTTTGACAGCATGCAGACATATTACTTTAAAGAATAATATTTTGGCACAATAACACTTATTCCTAATTCTATGATTCTTTTTTATTTTTATTAAATTGAGACTTTGTAGCCTGACATATTTTAAGGCAGAAAGCTACATGTATACGCAGCTTTGGTTTTTCTTCCATGGAGGTGGGGATGGGTCGGGCTTTTTTATAGAAAGATGGTCTTACCTTGTAAAAATATCTCTTAGCTGGATCAGATACAAATTTGTCCAGTATATAGCCCTTAAATATACTATTTTCGAAAAAAAAAGCTATTTAAGGTTTACAAAAAAGTTTTCTTTATTGAAAAATATTTAACCACAAAATCATGCTGTTTTTAAGGGAAGTGAAAAATTAGCTGATGTAAATAAAATTTTTGATGACAATTATTTGCCATTCGTGGGAAAAACAGTCATCTTATGTCGCATCATGTCGCACAGTAGCCACGAAAGGCACCAAAAAGTGAAGCAGAAAACAAAGACAAAAAGTGAAATATCTATGGTAATCTAAGTCATAATACCTGCCACATTAAAAATAATTAAAATTCAAATTTAATGTCGGAAAATATAACAATAAAATCGAGATTATTTTCATATTAGTGGTACAAAATTAAATATAAGTTTTATTTAAATCAAATGAGAGGAATAACTCTTTGATAGGAGAACCTGTCATTCCTCCTTTTTGGATGACGACCAATTAAAGGACTTGTTATAAATTAATGTGCCATTCTTTTTTTTTTTTGTTAACAGAATCCTTCAGTGAGATTTTACGATCTAGAGAAAATAATTCAATCAATTTCAACTTAAAATATCATTTGCTAAAAAAATTAAACCCATTTTTGACATAAAAATGAAACCAATCTCATTTCTTCACTAACAATTAATTTCAAAGAAAAATGAAGTGCCACAGTTGACAAATTTATTTAAGGTTATTTTTTGCTTTTATCAGCACTTTCCCATTCAAAATCATCAATGGTAAAACAACATTGGTCCATGAAAACAGAACAGATAAGTTACAATAAACTGATGACGTTATTATTTACATTTCATTCTGTATTTGCAGTGTATATAATCAGGTTTATCTGCTAATAGCCTCTTTGAACAAGTAAAGAATGAATTCATGATCCCGTAGAGAGCCTCTGTTTGAAATGGTCAATATCTGTGTAAATTCCTACGTCACGAGCTATATTTACACACATAATGTTAAAATATGGTATCACACACCAAAATCAATAATGCACATATTAGAACGTAAACAAAGCGTAAAGTTCTAACTACCGTGTTTAATTCTCGATAGTAACGAAATTTACCTTAACAGAAACCGATATTATAAAATTAAATAACAGTTTACATTTCCCGGATCAGGAAAAAATCAAGTTACAAGGCATTTTCCAGAACAATTGTAATATTTCTACGTTTTAATCATGTCAGAGAAAGAAGACAGTGAAATTGAACAAATAATTCCGATCAGTTTACAAGTGGAGGAGAACGTCGATTCTCAGGATGATGAGAGTGACCAGAGCGAAACACAACAGTTTGATATGGACGCAAATCGGTATAAAGGGGGTGGTTCGCACATGTACCCAAATGGTCACCAAGGACAATTTGCACAGACATGGGGATCAACTGAAAATAATGACGGTCGTTCGTATTCTGGACAAAACGGTTGGTATTCCCAATTACCCCCAACTATCAACATTTTTGCATGCCCACCTCCTCCCCCATCTCATTGTGGCTTTCATGGCTGTCATCAAGTGTTTAGACCACGTGCATTCGCTGAAAGCCCCAGGATTCAAGTACCAAACCAGGGTTTTACTATAAACATGCCACCTAACATTTTGTTTCCGCAAGATTATAGTGAAAATCAGGACCAGTCTCAAATACCAGGAAAACAAACACCTCCTCCGCCTAATTTAACAACACCATTCAATTGTGAAGACATCAAGCCAAGTAGTTGTGCTCCAACATTGCTCCGTAATACAGCGACGAATAATTCGAGATACCACCCATATCAGACGGATTCTGCTCCTAATGGAATAAAAAAGGAACATGATTTATCAGTGGATAATAGGAGCTTTTTGTGCGTAGATACTCAGGATTTTAATGCCAGTGAAATCTCTATAAAAGTGAAAGACAAAACATTAACCATTGAAGGGAGAAAAGCACAAAATAACAACACAGGACGATTTTTAGGTATGAAACACGAATTTACATTTAAAAGTAAAGACGACGCAAAAAGCACATCATGCACTTTTCACTCTAATGGTACATTAGTTTTGCAATTCCGTGACATTTCAGATAAACAGAGACATGTATCAGAATCGGACAAAATTTCTAAATAAAACATTGGGAAAACCAATTATATTTTTGTGTCTATTTCTTATTAATTTGGTAAGCTAATTTGTATTTTCAAGACATAAATGCCAAGAAGAAGCTCATCATCTGCATGAAAACTTTATTTAAATGTATCAGGATATCAGGATATCTTAAAAGGGGAACCCATGGCTTATGAAGCGCTTAAATCGTCTAAATAAAGTGCAAGTGAACATGTAAATTGGCACGCAAAAAACACACATAAAGATCTACTGGTGAATCTGGACAAGGCAGACGGCATGACTGAAATTCAACTGCAGACTTAGACGGGAATAGAAAGAAAGGATATGGTGTAAATTTTCATAACACAAAAATCTTACATATACAAGTAAATTCCAAACAACGAAACAGCGCTTTGATTGCTGTTCTTCATCTCAAAGTCACAGTGAGGCCTTCAACATAAAGTAAAAACTCGCACCTCATTGTAAGTTTAAGACGGCCCCTAGCAACGGTTTGAGCACATTTGAAAGCAAAGACCAACCAAAAGCACTAATTTAATTTGGACAGGTGACTGGGAACATATGGCGGAGTTGACAATTTTTCTAAACCTAGAGCCTCTCCCCATTGTGGCCAAAAGGCAAAATAAGGCGAAATGAATATAAGAAAATCAAACACACACCATATTACTGGATTTCAATACAACATAATTGTGAACATATGATATTTTTGAAAAAATTAAGATCGTCGACGGCCAAAAGCTTACATGCTTTCTGAAAAAAGACCAAATAGACCACTTTTGAAAACTTATCAGACAGAGTGTCGTAAATTCATACATGATGCTCTTTCTTTCTGTTGTATAAATGGAGTAAAAAAGAAACTGATAAAAAATATCTTGATGCTATTCTCAAAAATGAAAAAAAAAACATTGTAGATATTTGTCTATTTAACCTTGGAAAAAAAAAGAAATAAATGGGACATCAAGTTCTCCAATTCAGAGTAAACTTTTAGAAACTTGGTACCCGGTATGTATTTGTATCAGCCGACAAAGTAGCGCAACAATGCGGCGGTGGTATATATGACAATGTATGACTTATCACTACATAATTGTTATTTAGAATGTAATTTCAAAATTCTTCTACTTTGAAGCATTGCACTTGACTGAAACATAATCACATTACTGAGAGAAAAATATAAGGCCCTTGTTGAATATTTAAAATGCCAACAACGAACGGGTTACCTAAATTGCATTTTATGTAGTGTACTACAACTAAAATTTCCGTCCTTCTTAATAGTGCCTTTACCAGCATGAACGAATTAAGTAGCAGTCTTTATAAAATTCATGCAATATCAATGGTGAAGTGATACATGCTGTGGAAAAACCCACCAATCTGTAATTGATTTATTAGACTTCATACCTCATATGATAACAGGATAACAGTCGTTTCTCAGTCAAGGCTTGTATTTTGAGAAAATCAAACATTTTATCTCTACGAAATCAACTAAATCAAGAACGATAACTCTTTCAAACGATCGTTCTCATGTACATTCTATGTAATTTTTATCTCAAAAGTACAAGGCTCAAAGGGAAACAAATAGAAAAAACGGGGATATGGTGTAAATATTCATGACACAAAAATCTCAAGTGTACAAGTAAATTCCAAGCAAAGGAACAGCGCTTTGATTGCTGTTCTTTATCTCAAAGTCAGAGTGAGGCCTTCAACACGGAGTAAAAACTCGCACCTCACTGTAAGTTCAAGACGGCCCCTAGCACCGGTTTGAACGGAAGGCTGGTTATGTAAACAGGAGCATTCCCTGACCTCAAAACAAGTTTAAGTTTGGTGGGTTTTTGATATGGATGAATCGCCTCCTGAATGATTTTATATGGACTGGTACTGGTAATAAAATAATGCACTAAATGGTATGAATTTGACGGTATTAACCATTTTTAGTGTGAAAAGTTAATTCTTTTGATGTTTTTTATGAGTTTCGCGTTTTATAAACCTATTTAAATTGTTCATACTTACGATTTTTCCAACCTTTACACTACACTTCCCCGTAGCCTTATGAAAGTGAAAATTCAATATATCATCGAGTGGCCATTTGATAAAACAGATAAAAATAATTTTTGGTTATAACTGTGATAGAGGGTTTTTTCTCGGATGAAAAGGTACCTACGAAAGTTAAACTTACTGGACATAATTGACAGATTCAATTATTTCCTTGTTGTTCCTATTCTTAATGCCAACCGTGCTTTTTAATTTCGGACTTATTCTTTGACTGGTATGAATCCCAGTTTATGACAAACTTGCACAAAGTTTCATCCACCTCTGATTTTAAGAGATGTGATAAATTTAATAATACTCACCACTATCTTTACGTTATTTTTGCAGTAAATACCCAGACTTGTTCAAATACCCCAATACCATTCATCCTACAGAACTGACTTTGAATGAAGCTAATCAGTACAGCAGCTGTCGTCCTTTTTTGTATATAAATATTTCTGGTTCACGTAAATTAGTTTAAAAATTTCTTAATTCTGTCAAAATTTTGTAATGTTGAGAACACGCTAAATTTTGGGAAAAAAAATAAAACGGTAAATTCACAATGAGTGGTATTCCACCCTTGTTGAAGGCCTTGTGGAGACCTTTAGATTTGTTAATTCCTTTGTCATTCTTTTATTTGGCACGCTTAATCAATTCATTTAAGAATTTTATTCCAGTTTTAACACATATTCATCTTTTCACATATTTCATCTTAAAAAAACTTCATGCACGCATACACCCCCCATATGAAAGAACATAATTTTAAATTTGTGGAGTGCACTCGGTTACATATAGTATTTATTATCCGCAAAGATCTCAACAGTTTTTCTTAATACTATTTCAGAATCCTTTATGTCAACAAAACAGACTACAGAGGTGACCGCTTCTAACCTATCGCCCAACCGATCTTGCAAAACAGTCATGATAACTGTTCTAAATTACGTAAAGCAGCCGTAGAGCGATCATAGAGCTGTCATTGAACAGTTCTTGTCCATATGTATATAGCAGCTCTTTTCCGAAACAAAAGAATTTATAATTTAAATATAAAATAATTTTATAATATCTAATAATAATAATAATAATAGTAATAATAATAATAATAATAATAATCTCATCATAATAATTGAAATAATTTTAAATAATTGAAATACTTTTAATTTATTTAAGTATAATTTTAAATAATTAAGCATTTCAGGTTCCAATTAAATTTGGAGAACAAACTAGTCTTCGATGGCAGCCGAAGAACTCTTCTACACCAGTCAAATATATTTAGAGAGCAATGCTTCTATTTCAAGAGCTGTTCTTTTCCAGATCAGTCAGGATTATTTTCTAGAGCAGTTAGAATTCTATTCTAGAACAGTTAGAATTCTATTCTAGAACAGTCAGAATTCTATTCTAGAGCAGTCGAAGAACTGTTGTGTTGTTTTATACGACAGCAAAAATTTGTGTTCGAATTATGTTATGGCGATGTCGGCGTCTGCGGAAACAAAGGTTTTCACAGCTTTTCTTTTGATGTGGTGAATTGATTCTTTTTATTTTTTAAAACATTGATATGGTATAAGATTGATTTTGGGGGTTCAAGCTCCCCCTTTTTATGAGGGGTCAAAAGGGGTTTTTAATATTTTTTCAGTAATTTTAAAAAATTTACATCCTATTTTGATGGGTGTTTTTTTATTGTGTTCCTTGTCAAAAAAAAAAAAACTATCAAATGGACTCTCTTGCCATGTTCTATCTCTTACTGTTTTTGAGTTACAAGAGGGTGAAAATTGACCACGTCCAAATTTCGGAAACTTTTTTCTCATCCGATTTTGATGGTGATTTCCCCATTTAACTCCTTGTGAAAAATGCAGTTAAAGATACTCCAAGCATTTTTTGTATATTTTGCGGTTTTTTCAAAGGGGTTGAATGGGCCCAAAAATGTCATTTTTGTCGGGTATCTGCAAATTTATTTTAATCGGATTTTGATGGAATTTGTTTTATTTGATTCGTCTCATTGAGAAATTTTCAGTAAGATGTCAACAGATTTTCTCCATCTCGTACCGTTTTCAAGATAATAGGGATCAAATTGGCCAAAAAGTGTAATTTTTCGTCATTTTGTAAGATATGGGAAAATTATTTTTGGTCAGATTTCGCATAATATGGAAAAATTTTAGTTTCATCTGATTTTGTTGGATTTGTTCCAAATCATTTTTATGAAAAATGCAACAAAAATAACACTAGTTTTGAGGATAATGCGGGTCAAAATGATCCCTATTCAGTCATATTACTGTGTCCAGCACTTTACTGTGTCCAGGACTTTACTGTGTCTACCACTTTACTGTGTCCACACTAACCCAAAGGTTCATTGTTCACCTTTCACATTTCAACGTGCTGTGGTCGTATTATACCGCGCTCGGGAATCACCTCCTTTTATTCTTTTTTAAGTTATGGGACATCTCTTCATATTGCCCATTTTCATTTGACAAGGAAAAATGGTGTGAAAAACTATGACATTGCCACACCTCATGATATGGTTCGAAAAAACTTTGAACATGTATTTTGAAATTTTGTCAAAGAATAATTTAATTACCTTTCATGACCCGCTTGTGATGTACCTAGGATTGTCGCCGTATAATAGACACATTTTAAATATAACTTTTATTATGTACCAGCAGTTATTGATTACATCCTACAGCTAAATACACAGTATAAAAATTGTTCCTAAGAAGGTTGATAAACGTAAAAGTTGTAACTGTTACTTGATTGTAAAGACTAAAAAGCACAAGGGGACTTCCTTGTCACAAAAATAATTAGATATATTGATTTTTTATTAAAAATGTGATTATGAGCATTGTAGGAGCATGTTAACAAGTTGAATTATGTTATAATTTAAAAACACGTCCTAGTCCGTGGGATATGTGTATCAACCATGCAACCCCTACATGACTCATCCTCGTCAACTTTTCTTCGATTTTTTTATATTTAAAATTTAACAAGCATAATATTGGGATGATTTTAGGAAATAGTCTTTCTTCATTTCACGGGTAATTTAAAGTTTACGGACATCAAAAATATGTAAACATAAAATAAATCATATAAATAAAGTCCTGTCTCTAAGACAAATATATTTGTTTTCAAAAAGTGTCTTTTTTGTTAACCAAAAAGTTCTTTCAATAATTCGAGCACTTCTGTCAATCAATGAAATGACCATACAGTGCATCAAATTGATATTGGTACTTTGTGATACAACCCATCCTAAATTTTCGGTAAACTCGTTTTTTTTGCCTTTCAACTATTATACTGAAGCCTGTATGAAGTTTATGCATTATTAGTTTATGATTTAATCAATTATGGAAGTAAATTCTATAATTTTGATTTAAAAAATATTGAAAAATAGGGTTTTGGAAATTTTGATTCTTCAGCTTTTCTCCTTTTTCATAATGCAGTGAGTTAACTAGTCTTGTGTTGACTATAAACTGGAATTATTTGAATCGCACTATTTAAAAGCAACACATAAGCCCAACCTTAGCAAAAATGTTGTTCACCTCCTTGTTTTATAAAAAGTTTCCCGTATCCCTAGGAAATTCAATAACATTTATTCAAATACCGGTAATGCGTATCACAGAAACATCAAATATGTCAAAAATAGAGTCAATTCCAACAAAATATTTCAGTAAATATATAAATGATGCGTAATTAGCTATATAAGTCGGAATTTATTCTTTAATTTAGGGGGATTTACAAAATATAGATTTTTTTTTCAAAATGCAACGTAAACTGGCTTTACCCAACTTTTCAGTATTTTTATTTCCTGGAATACTGTTTTTATGCAATTAATGCATTTAAATGATATTTCATTTTGATAAATTATAAACCCCAGGGGGATACTTGGCATAAAACATGATAACTCGAAAGGAATTCGAAGATACCAAAGAGTCAGCTTATCTCAACTTATATGAATTATGTATTTCTCCGTTTTCGGATATTTAGTGCTTACAAGTCATATTTTGATTTGATTTCCGTGCTATTGTGTACTCCATTAACGTGTAAATGTGATTTAAATGAGATTTGCCATTAAATTTTCTGAAAATTTTCTATAATTCAATGTACCATTTATCCAACAGATACCTAACTTTGACATTTTTGCAAATATATTTGAAGCAAAAGATAAAAAACCTTGCCAGTATTCAATAAATATAATGATGATTTTGCCTTTCAGTGAATTTTATTCAGCTTTTTTGGCATTCATTCTGCTAACAAAGTTGGCTACTAAATTGAACATGTAAATCTGAACGTTTAAGAACTCCATTATGATATTTGTTGAGCATTTAATGTTCAAATATAATCTAAAAGGAAGTTTTAAGCAGTTTAGAATTCCGTTCTTGGTTTTATTTTTGTAAAACGATTGCTTTAAACCGTGCTAATTCTTCTTTTCGAGCATTGTATTACTTTAAATGAATTAATTTATCTGAAAGAAAAAGCCCAGGTCATATATATAGTTACATAACGAAAAAGTTCCGCTAATACATATCAAGAAAACAAAATAGAAGAATCCGTTAACATTTCACATATAAAAAAATATTTATATGAAATATGAGCATGCTGTTTCACCTTTAACCCAAAGAAGAAGTTAATGAAAATTACACTACAAAAAATATTAGGCCTAATAGTAGGAAATTATTGTCCTGTTATTCTAGGGGAAATTTTTTATAAAACATTTTTAAGTGTACAACATTTTAGCATAGGTTTGTTGGTCTTATATAAAGACTTATATATATAGTACCTTTCACATAATTCCAATTTATAGTCCAGACAAAACTAATTTACCGCAAAACGAAAATGGAGACAAACTAAAAAAATAAAAATTTCCAACATCGTGGTTTTTTTATATTTTTTTGTATCAAAATAACAGAAGTAAAAATATAAGGCTAATAAAATTTAATAAATTTCCATAATAAATAGAATCATATACAACTTCATACAGTTTTCAATGTTATAGTTGAAAGGCAAATAAAATTCCTTAATTTTAGGATAGGGTATGGCTACAATTTTTGCTATAACTTTTTTGATGATCAATATAATTTAAAACCAAGATATGTTTTAAAAAACTAATACAATTAACTTTCCAATATTTGTATGATTTATGTATGTTTACTAATCATTTGATGTTCGTAAACTTTCTTATACATTGAAAATACGGAAAGGCTTCTAAAAGTATTGCACTTAGTAGTTGCCCCTGCCGTCAGATTAGGCTTCTCATTTCGATTTGGTTGGATTTGTGTGATTCATTGGCTGTGTTTGTGTACTCATCAAGCGGTGTTGATCAAATGTGGATATTGAAAAACTCGAAAGATCAGCTTTAATACCTCAAATCCGATTCCTAGAATTTGTACATGTATTCAGACGTTCGACTTTTCAACTCTTTATACCACAATTGCACATTCACAACTTAAAGACCGTCTTAAGAAACTGATACATCAGTGTTTTATTAAACAAAGCTTGGAAATCCAGGATATAAATATTTGGTTTTAGGTTAAAAGGTGCCTTACTTTGTAAGAGAACACATCGCTTGTTCTAATAAATGCAGTGAAGTGGATATTCTCAAAATGCTGTTTTTTCTGATTGATAACATTTTAGTAGAATATGGTAGGTGAGCATTTCAACAGACCATTTTCATTCCAATGGGAACAAATTTTGCGCCCCTACAAGCCGACTTGTGTTTGTACTCGTATGAATCAGAATTCATTCAGGGATTCCTGCAAAATAACAAAAAGAAATTAGCCAGATCGTTTAATTTTACTTTTCGCTATATCGATAATGATATGTCATTGAATAATTCTACGTTCAGTGAACATCTCGACCAAATATATCGAAGCGAACTAGAAATTAAGGAGACAACATATTCAACAAAATCTTATTCACACCTAGTTAATTCCTCGAAATTTACCAAGAGGGAAAAGCTATTTCTAAGATTTACGACAAACGGGATGACTTCAACTTTCCTATAGTCAACTTCCCATATTTATGTGGCAATATTCTGCTGCCTACCGGGTTTATGTTTCGCATTTAATTCGATACGCTCGTGCCTGTTCCATTATCAGGATTTTCTGCAGAGATCATTGCTTAAATTACTACAACAAGAATAGATCCAATCAAGGTTGAAATCCTCCCTCCTAAAATTTTATGGTCGCCATCATAAATTGGACGATCCATATGGTATCAGTGTATCTCAACTAGTTCTGGACATATTACCCGTAATACAGCAATAATTTGACCTCTTCTGGAATTGACATTAACCCGGATTAGAGTTTAAGGATTCCACGACGGGTGTTGCGCAAAACAGGGGATGCTTGTCCTTCACGAGCACCCGATACCACTCCTGTTTTGTAAAGGAGTTCGTGCATTCCAAGCCTTTTGTTTTCCTTTTATCTTTTAGTTTGTTTCAATTTTTTTGTCTTTTTAAACTATGCACTTTTGATCTCTCACTTGGGTATTCTACAATGGACGTAATATCTAATATCTATTATAAAATTTAGGAAAAGCAGTTTTAAAATGTTAAGGAGTCTTGCACTCTGATAAGGTTAAGGATTTATTATATTAGTTGTATAAACTTACGGTATAATTTCTCTTATTAATTGTTTTTACAATCTCTGATGACGTCCGAATTACAAATATAAGGTAGAACATTCATAATAGTTGTAAATGTACATGTATGTGCCCAATTAACTTACTTTATAAGATTAGGAGCTGGACTGCTTGAATATTTAAGACTTTTTGGTCTCATTTTAAGCACACCTGTATTATAATACTGTTTTAATTGACATATTTGCTACTCTGTTGTTAATTTGTGAAATTACATGCTGTAGATGTTTTTTTTATTTTAGCACTTGCACAACACCTTGTTTTGTTCGCCTATTTATTATAATTTTACACTAAATCCAACTGGACGTGTTTTGAACCAGGTCTGCTTTCAACTGCGAATAAATTTTAAACTGCCAGAATGCGAGTCGGGGTCGATACATCTTGTTGTCTTTTTTTCATTTGTTATTGTCTGCGTACTGTGTATTGGCTTCAAATGTTAAACAAGTGGTTTTTTTAGTTTGGTTTTACGTCGGTTTGTCACACTACTGTTTCAAGCTGGGGGAGGATTGAATAATCACAAACAAATTTAACACCGCCACTGCCACATAATTAATGTACCTGTACCAAGCAAGGAACCTGTCACCCAGTGAATGCTGTTGTTCTTATTTTAATTGTGTTGCATTGTTTACTTATTTGGCCTATAGTTGTTATATTTGAATGTCATCACATTTTTATTTTTTGGGCCTTTTACAGTTTCCCGTAGGGTGTGGACATGTGTCCATTACTGAAGGCCTGGTGTCACTTGTAGAAATTTGAGTTTTAGACGTTAAGGTATTCTGTCTCATAGACATTCACATCATATCTCATTTTTGTCTTGTCTGCGACGAAACTCGCTGTAGGCGAGACATAGCAGTCCAAATTCCGTCGTCATCGTCGTCGTCGTGGTCGGTGGCGTCCACACTTTTTCAAACTCGCATAGTTTTGTCAAATCTTATGAATATTAGTGAAACTTGCTCAGCAGCTCCTTTATGCTCAAAATATTTCACTCATATTGAAATTTTGAGGAAAATATTTTTTCTTTTTCCATAGTTTGACGGATAACTGGATTTATTCTGCTTTTTGCTTGATTTTTGGTTAACCCTAAGGTTAAGTTTTTTCAAAGATTAACATCTTTGTCAAATCTCGATAGATATTGATGAAACCTTCTGAAAAGCTTTTCTAGGGCATATTAATATCATCCAGAGTTAAATTTAGAAAAAAAAAATTCCGCATTATGGCAGTTTTTTCATTGATTCATGTAAAAGTTTTCGAAATAGGTACAGCTTTGTCAAATCTTATTTGATGTTTCCAAAAGTAGTTCAAATGCTTCTCTTTGCTGCAAACATGTCCTCCAGGATAAAATTTGGAACTTTTTATTTCTCAGTTTTACGTATTTTGACCGATTATTTGATTTCGTTTTTTTTTAAAGTTTTGGTTAACCCTAATGTTAAGTTTTTTTCGAAGTTTAATAATTTTGCCAGATCTTTAAAGATAATGATGACACTTGTTGAGGATGTTCTTTGAGCTTAATTTATATCATCCAGATTGTAAATTGGAAAAAATATTGTTTATTTTTCCACATTTTGATGGATAATTTGACCTAGTTTGTTTTTTCATTGATTCATGTTAAAGATTTTTTTTTTCAAATTGTTAAAGCTTTGTCATACCCTATTAGATATTGTGGAAAATGGCTCAAGTGCTCCTCTACATAAAAAATATATCCTTCAGAATAAAATTAAAAATTTTGCACCCAAGTTTTGCAATTCCTGACCGATAATTGGACTTCTGCTTTTTCTTCAAAATTTCAGGTTAAAGTTTTTGAATTTTAATACCTTTGTCATTTATGAACTTTACCATTGAGCTTCCTTTGAGCATATTTATATCATACAGACTTAAATTTCTATGTTTTTGTTTATTTTTCAGATATTTTTTATTATTGCTGATTTTAACCCCTTTCATTCAAACTTACCTTTGATTTTCAGTTCGTTATGGTTGAATATTTACAAATACAACTTTCCAGCCTACCTACAGTCTAATGCCACATTCATGTTTGCAGCGCTTTATATTAATAGTAATCCATAATTACACTCTTAAAAAACTCTAAAATTACACTTTTCAGAAAAAGTCTTAATAAACATAACTTCAACATTTATATTTCAATATTTTAACCAATAACTTTGTAACCGACCCAAAGTCAAATCTGTATAAACTACACGCTATTATTATGGATATTGCACGACACAGATTATTCAGGCCAGTTTGTACATCTAAAGAGGATGATATCCAACGTCATTTCTTTAAGGTAGATTTTGCAAACAAGGGTCTGGATGCCATTAACATTAGCAATATACTCCACCATAAAACCGTTCAATCAAAAATACCACCTTATTTTACTGATA
>JARWCS010218656.1:0-13715 GCA_034783895.1 Geukensia demissa | reverse complement strand
CATATTTTTGAGACTTACTGCTTATATATTCTGATGCCTAATGTATTATTATATTTGTAATTATATTGTAATTCATATTACTCTCTGTAATAGAGGAAATAAAGGAATGAATGAATTTTTGAATGAACAATTGATTAAATATGAATTTTTTTCCTTAATAAGGTTGTATGGTAAAGTGGTATAAAGAGTTGAAAAATCATAACTGTCTATTGTAGACTGTCTATTGGACAACTCACTAGGTTCTACTTCTTGACAAAAAATAGTAAAATATTTCTAAGATAATAATAATAATAATAATAATAAATTCTTTATTTAAAGAGGGTAACCTAATTAGAACAAATCTAATTTTCATTAAGGCCCTCTAAAATTTAGATAAAGGTTTGAAATTGCTAAAAAAAACATTCTACAAAGCAAGTTTTAATGAATATGGTCGCTGTACGCACTAGATTTTTATTGTATGGAAAAGCATGTACGACATCAATGTGGAGGGTATGATTGAAACTTTGGTTTGTGTAACCCATAAACTGTTTACCCTGTGTTGTCACGCATATATATACATATTGTTCGACGACGTTGTAGTCAAGACATTAAAACTGGTTTTTGTTGGTTCAATTAATAAAATTGGCATTGCACCCATCTTGTTTTTCCTCACTTTTATTGACAACACAGTATTAAATCGTCGGACATACTTGTTTGATGATATCTCGTGTTGAGAGGCTTCATGTTTTATCATTAGGAATATCACCCTGAGCTTGCTCCCAGTAACTACGAGCATTCATTAGAGATGTTTCTCTTTTTGAATGTAATTCTTATATATTAATTGTAATTATGGTACTCTCAATTCGGATTGGGTGACATTCTATTTGATTTTTAAAATTCGTCGGTAACTGCTTTTGTTTTCTTTGATTTTTCCTTTCGACCACTCGTTTGTGGAGCGTTGGGTACCCACTAAACTAGTTTTACCCCACTACATGTCTCATGTAACTGTCCCAAATCAGGCATTGTGCAAATAGGTTTGTCTTTGTATTTAATGTTTTTGTTACATGAGCATTTTTTATAATATTCAGGAGAGAGAAGTATTTTTTACGCATACACGATTTTTTATTTGTGGCGATTTAGAGCTTTTCGCTTTTTTTTTGTTAAAAACGTAACAAGCATTGTGTAATCTCATTTAATATCATCGTGGGCCGTGCGCTTGCTCATAATTAATTTTTAGGAAAAAAACAGGCTCAAATCAAAGGTTTTTGTCGATTTTTGTCATTTTACATGAATTTAAGTGTTCTTTATGCTACCAATTAGCGATATTAGTTGGAACCATCATGATATTCGATAAGACTGAAACCTTTAGGTTAACATCATGGCATTGTTAGCAGTTTCATTTTTTCCCTAAAAAGGGGCCGAATTTTGACTGTTATATCTTGTCCTTTAGGATATTGTTACTAAGCAAGTAAGTCAGAACCATATTGATTTTTTTGGGAAATCCATTAAAGGTGAAGGTCACAGTTGCAAATAAATCTTTAAAAATTTTGTAAAAACCAAGGTTTCTGGACAATAACTCTAAAAGTCTACATCCAATTTTTTTTGTCATTTTACATGAAATTAAGTTTTCTTTATGCTACCAATTACCGATATCAGCTGGAACCATCTTTCGATAAGACTGAACCCTTTAACATTCAGGCCAAAATCATCGCATTATAAGCAGTTTCATTTTTCCCTAAAAAGGTGGCCAAATTTTGACTGTTATCATATTTCGTCATTTTGGATATTGTTACTAAGCAAGTAATTCAGAACCACAGGGATTTTCGGGAAATTCATTAAAGGTGAAGGTCACAGTTGCAAAAAAATCTTTAAAAATTTTGTAAAAACCAAGGTTTCTGGACAATAACTCCAAAAGTCTACATCCAATTTAAATGAAACTTTGGGATATTGTTACATAAGCATGTGGGAACCATATTGATATTTGGAAAAATCTGATAAAGGTCAAGATCACAGTCACAAATAAAAACTTTCAAAATTTGGTAAAAATAACGCTTCCCAGGCGATAACTCCAAATGTTTGCATTAGGTTCAAATAAAACTTATTGTTATTTCTTCCTTGATCTGTAACTATAAAGAGTCATGTTTGTTTTGGAACCTGCAACTTGGCTATAGCATGCCAGATGCCATTTGATTTTTTACTCTTCAGATAAAAACATTTGATAAGCAAAAACATTTTAAAATTATATGATCAACTTCATTTGTAAGCTAAAATAGGCCAAATGGAAACAAACTTGAAAGAAAGCATATATGGAAAATATTTTACAAAGTTTCCTTGTTTTGTCTAAATAGAAACAAACATGGCTGCCATAGGCAATTGTTCTCTCTGATTTTCTTATTTCAAAACGTCGTTTTCTCCTGAAACCCCTAGGCCAAATGGAACAAATCTTGACAGGGAGCAAATATAGAAGGTACTTTACAGTTTTCTCATTTTGTCTTGATGGCTTCTAAGGACAACTCTTTTTTCTGATTGACTGAAATATTTTTCTCTGAAACTGCTGCACAAATGAACTGAAACCTATGGGAGGTTTTATCAACTTTCCTAATTTCTTCTCCACCCGACAGCATATACGGCTAATCTTTATTTCTGATTCGAAGATTTTCAGAAATTAACTCGTTTGAAACTGGAAATTCAAGTTAACCAAAATTTATCGAGTTTTTATTAATTATAATATCTAGCCCTATGGGAAATTAACTTGAGATGTTTGAGAACGTCTTTAAAAAACAACTGCTCAGTCAAGTGGTTTCATCAAAGAATTTTATCTTGCATCCCCACTAACCCACGAAGATGACTGCCACAGTTGAACTTAGTTTTATATGGGAATCTAAAGAAATTTTACTTGTATTTAATTGCTGAGCCAATTGGATTTAAAATTTGGTTCCTCTTAGTTATGTATTGAACATCCCCACTGACCAACCACAATGGCTGAACTTGATTCAATTCCCATGGCAATTTCATGAAAAACCTTATTGTCTGAAACTGTTTAGCTAATTGGAACCAAACTTAGAAAGAAAGAATGGTCCTTTTAATTATGGTCCCTTTTCAGAACTTATCTCGCATCCCCAATAACCAACCAAGATGGCTACCACATCCAAACTTTAAGATGAAACTCAACAGAAAAATTCACTTAAAAAATTGGAACCAACCTTTAGTTTTCTCTTAGAACTGTATCCAGCATCGCCACTGGGCAACTGCAATGGCTGCCACATCTGAACATGGTGTTATGTAATTGCATGTATAAACTTGTCTGAAAGTGCTCAGGCAATTGGATCCAAATATTGAAATGTTCGTTTTTATGTCGTTTTGTTACACCACTGTCCCAGTTGGGGGAAGGATGAGTGCTAACAAACATTTTTAACACCATCACACAATTAAATTGCCTGCCCCAATCCACAAACCTCAATTCCACTGGATGTCATTGTTTTCATGTTTTACTGTAACTCGATTTACATTGTAAACTTAATTAGCCCATTCTTTTACATTTGAATGTCATCACATTTTATTATAAGGGCCTTTTCAACTTGCCCTAGGGATCTTGTCTAGATCTTTGTCGAGATTAACCTGTGGATGTTTTTATAATTTATACGTTTTGGATGACTTCTCATGGACAATTATACCACATCTCCTGCTTTTATATCTACTCCTTTTCAATTCAAGTATGTTGACGAGAACCTCTGCCCAGATAGAGCAAATATTTCTCTATCAAACCATCTCTCGTTTACCAATTGACAAGTTTTAATCACCAAATATTTTCTTCTGATCATACATGTTAAACATTATTATATCAAATTTAGAAGATGATCAGAGCAAAGAGGAAGTATTTAGAATTCATCTGAAAGTGTCCTTTTTATCCGTTTTTAAAACACAGCAAACAAATTTAAAGCAATTTAAAAATAATTTCATTGTAATTTCGAAGTCGGTATGATTTAGAATCCTTCTTGTACAAACTGGAATTCTAATTTGTCACAGTTGAAATGGAAACCCTAATTTGTACTGGATTTGAAACAGTACAAATAAGAATTCTGACTTCTACTAGTAAATATTTGAATTCAAATTTGCAATAGGATGATACCGAAATCAACTGAATTTCAGTCTGTACTTCACAAGTGTGCTGCACTTGATTTCATTAAATAAATACCACTCAAGAATTTGATGATGCTGTTTTAAATTTTAAAAATGTTTTTAACCTTCAGGATTACAGAACAGTTACGATTGATAGTTTATTTTTATGAAAATGATATAAGAAATATTTTGAGGTTAACTGTAGGTTAGTGTTCACGTGGTATGTCTTCTGGCAATTCTTGTGCAAGTTTGTCACGTTTGTAAGAATTGTTTTAGATCAGATAGCAATATGGTCAAACTGACAAATGAAAGCGTCCTCTGTTTTGCACGTCTTGGAAACTTTACCAATTTATGGTAAAATCATAAAATCGTATAATAAGCTAATGGTCTTTCTATTCTCAACCTCAGGTAGTACAATCTTGAAATACATGAACTGGAACAAAACAAAATCAAGACTAATTTTTAGTTTTGGAGTATGGAATGTGATCTCAATATGTAACAACGTTACAACAGAATTTTTGAAATATGAATAGATAATAAATATTCCTTTTAAGCAGAAAGTAAGAAATTCTTTATCCGTCAATAAACATTATTGTTAGTAGTTTCTGATAATAAGCATGCTTGAAAATTGTTTGCAAACATGTGATAATCTATTGGGATTCCACAAGAGCAACATTCAATGGTAAAACATCCTTAAGTTCTGATAAGGGATTCAGAGCTCCAGATAAGATTTTATGTATTGGATAAATTACTCACTATTTTTCTCAACCAATTGGGTGATGAATTGTTAATTACTTTATAGATTTAAATTCATCCCCGCATTTTGCAGCTTATTGGGTTTTTAACTCCCAAGTTCATGAAACTATTGGGTAATTTCCATTATCGTTTAATATTAATGTATGTTATACTTGTAAATAATATAAATAGGAATAGTCAGCTTGAAAAAATAGTTTCCTTATAAACTGTTCAAAATGTTATAATATAGAGCTTGAACAGTAACTTGTCTCTGGTGCATTCATTATCAGTCTTGATTTGCATAATCAACCCACTTCAGTACAGTGCTTTTGGGTAAAAACTCAACTGGTTGTCAATATATAGGGTAATTGTTAATTCAATAGGGTTTCAAAACCCATCAACAGCTAAATTAATTGGGTTTTTGTTAAGTTAAATTGAGTAATTACCCCAAAATGCAGCTTATCTAGAGCTCTGCAGATTGGTTTAATTTGAGATTTTTGTATTCATCATACTGAAATAACCAATATCCATTACACACTTACCAACAGGAACACATATCATTGAAAAGTCTTGCGCAAAAGCCTGGTACCCTGCAGCATCTATAAATCATGTAAGCTAGCAAACCAAGCATAACAGCAAGGGCTATCATAGCCGGTATAAACCATGCTAGATCAGTTGGATTTTCTAGAAAAGCCGCAGGTGATCCACTGTCTCCAGAACTGCTACCTGAATTTCCGTTATTATTATTGTTGTTGGTGGCTATTGTTGTGACTGCGGAAGTTGTTGTCGGATCAATAATTACTACAGTGACTGGTGCTGTGTCGGTGAATTGACCAAGATTTGTACTGCAAGTATAATCGCCAACGTCTGTGGCAGTCAAGATGAACTCGAACGTTGTTCCTACTGGATAAGCACTAAAATCGGTTGCCGTTCTAATCTGGCAACTGTCCGTAACAGCAAAATTATTGTCACTGACACTAAACGTATGATCTTTGTGAACAGTTTTGACGTCCGCATCCGTAGTTTGACATTGCGTAACAATGGCGCCTGGGCCGGCGTTTTGTGGTATATTTTTATAATACTTAGTTTTGTCCAAAACCGGTGGGTTATCGTTTGCCTCATTGACCATAATATCAAGTTTTGTGGTTACAGTATGACCACCAAGGTCCGTCGCTGTTACTGTACATTTTGCGGTATTGAACTGTTGGTTATTGGCATCGAGGTCATATTCTCTTGTTTGAGTGATTATCCCAGTGGTTGGGTTCATACTGAAGTAAGTTTGTCTGTTACCACAGTCCATGGTGTACGTCTGAACGTCATTAATATCCACATCATCAACAATAAACCCAGGGTCTTGTATCACAACACCATTCTAAATTGGATTAAATCATTTATATAATATGTTTTAAAGAAAATATTCAATATAATGCAAAGCAAGTGTTTGGGAGCCAAATTCCTCAAGAAAACGCGAAAAAGATTTGTTCTATAACGTAAACGACTCATATAATTTTTGTTACTTACATGACATGGTTTTTACAACTTACCATATAACAGCTTTTTTGGCAAAGGGAACTGATTACAAATATCAAAATATGATAGAAGTAAAATTTATGATATTGTTCAGTAGTCTGTAGCCCAGTGGTTGTCTTTGTTTAATTAGTCATTCATTGTTATTTGTTCAACATTTTTACAATAGATTAGGTAAATTGTCGTGTTTTATGTATAGTTTCACATTTTGTATTTCGGGGCATTTTACAGCTTTCGTTATGCTGTGGTTCATTGTTAAAGGCCGTAATGGGACCTGTAGAAGTTTAGATTCGACTGTCGTTTGGTGGATGGCTGTCACATGGACAGTCATGCCACATCTCCTATTTTTATCATTGTATGTGTAAACCACCCATTCATACAATACTTTCATAAATGCGCTTTAAGATATTATGCGTTATGTTGGACCTTTTGTGTAACCTACTATTGAGTGTTCCACGGAAGACATGGTCGCCTGCCCTCTGTTCCTAATAAGGCAAACATAGAAGGACATAGGTTAAAATGGGTTAAATAATTTGCCTAATAAGGCAAACATAGAAGGACATAGGTTAAAATGGGTTAAATATTTTTTGAAAATTGCGATTATTTCTGTTGAGTGTACAAGTATGAGGAGTAGATTAGAAATAAACCCCCTTATCAAGCACATTACAAGTCAAATAGCATAAAAGGATTATGTTACGATTTGGTTAATCTCTGTTGAATTGTTTCAGCTGAAGTACCGTATTAGACATTGTTGCCCCCTTAGCACCATGATGCTGGACGATATTTAAAAATACTGCAGCTATTGATTTTGCTTAATTAATTTTCAGTGGTTAAGGCGGAGTAGCAGATTAGAAATGGTACCCCCTTTTTCACTACATTTTTCTAGTAAATATTTCACCAAGATTTAAAATATCAATTTTCTGGCACTTTCAACACTACTAAGTGTGACACCGACGACGATAAAGTGAAAGCAAGAAGACAAAGAGTGGTCCCTATATTCCGCACTGCTAGTAGCAGGCGAAAGAATTAAAATGTTTTTAAAACCGAAATTCGAAATTAATCCCTTCTATCAATACGATGACTTGGCAGAGGGAGATTATTTCACAAATGTTCTTAATTACCTCCCCTTCACATGCTTCTATCAAGTACTGCGTTTCTTGAAACCCGTCTTGCTGTTCGTTTACATCCTCTACAGTAATTCTTAGCTTTTTGGACGTAGATGATTCCAAACCATCATCGACGGTCACAATCAAATCACACGACACAAATCCTCTAGTCTTTAAATCTTCAAAATTGAGCGCCTTTAAAGTCGATACTTTACCAGCTTTAAAAAACAAAACCAATTAACACAGAACTTTTACAGAAAATGCAACAAATAATTGCGAAAGGGACGGCAACTCTCCCAACAATCAATATCTTAACTTGAAATTGCATTTCTTCAAAAATGATATAGCACAAAAAATCATGAAAAACACTCTGACTTATATGTCAGGGGAATACTTACTTACTTCAAAAATGTCTTCTTTTAAATCATTTATGTATTTTCTATCTAATGTAAGATGGTGACAGAATAAGATGTACCATACTATTAAAATGTTTTGCATATCGAAGAATACAAGGCGAAATAAAATAAAATATTAATTACATATGCATTATGTTGTGCATTTTGTCAATGGACCGTTTCAGAAATGCAACGGAATTCTGGGAACGTCATTGTTCTGGTAAAATTCATTGGTCAAGACGTCATTTACGAGGACGCTGAAAATGCGCAGTGCATTTTACGAGGACGGAAGTTGAGTTTTTGAAACGGTCCTTTAGAAAGATTCAGTTAATGTTTTTTCCCTCAAACCTTTATCTAAAATAGCGTCATACACTAGAATAAATATATCGAAAAATACCAGTATCAATTTGATGCGCTATATCGCCATTTCGTTGATTTACAACTCGTTGGTAGAAATACGAGTAGAATATAAAATCTTTTCTTTATTTATTTAAAGTAAGCAAATTAAACTGTGCAGAATAAAATCTGGCAAGTCAAATTTCCCTATTGAAAAAAATTAGATATTATCATAAAAAGGTATCAGTTTAGGTCATTAAACATCCTAAAAATATGTTTATATAAAGATGATGCCAAAACTGAATATACACGTGGCACAAGAGTTGCATGCGTCAGGGTTCGCAGTCATTTTTCATGTGCCAATTTATTAATATTTTTATTTTATGGTTAAAGTTGCAAATTTTGACTGTCCTTTAATATACACTTGTCATTTAATTGGGGCGTTTAAAGTTCGTCACTAGATGTGGGGTAACACCCTTGTTGCTGGCTTTGTGGTGACATCTTAATTTTAAATTTCCAGCAGCTACGTGTTGAGATGTGGAACATTATCCTGTACACTGAGGCATATCTTTTCTTTTTTTTTCGTATTGCATTCTCAATAATAACATAAATCAAGTTAGAATATTCTTACTTTGTGTATCAACTGTGTACATGGTGGAACATTCTGTCGGTGAAAACGTCGTGGTAAATGTATGCGTATCTCCTGTATTTGTGTCTATGAATTCTATATCATACACCTCTGTCCCAACAGGTGTCGTCCCTTTATCAGCTACTGTTTCGTCAATAAGTACCGTCTTAGAAGTTGTTCCAAGATTTGAAATGTCTGGTACATCGTTGATATCTAAGTAGAATATTTTACCATTTAGTATTAGTAATTTTCAAAATTAAGGACACTGTCAAAAATGGCTGACTTCATGAAGAAAAAATAGTTGTATGACTGTATATGTCGAAGCTTTTGTTGAAAAGTTCAAAGAGGTCTCTGCATGATGTATTCACTGTGTTGCCATACAATTGTGCTTTAAAAAGCAGCTTTTAACAATAGCTTTTATTATACATTTATCAAATATTTGGTAATTAATCATCTAATATACAGCAATGTTGAAGTAAATGGAGGTTTTAAAGATTTCTATATTATTTTCCCTCTTGTTTTCTGTCCAAAAGTTTATTCTAGAAACTCAAGCTACCAAATTTCCTGTAATATACCTGTTAGCTTTACCGTTAAGGTTTTTGGTCCATCTGATCTCCGTTCGTCATTAACAATCACATATACCTCATACTCTGAAGTCTTATGAAGAGTGAGATCTTCTGTCGATGTTATGGCACCAGCTGCAATAGCAGTTAAAATCAGAATAGCACGACATTTATAGGAAGAGCTAGCTTATTGTAGACATTGTAAAGGTATATACATAAAGTTCAAGGTAATATGTATGTTGTAATTGTTTAGCTTGCAAATATCTGCATAAAGGAATCAAATGGCAACTTGTAGCAATCCTATCTGGACATGAAACATAAATGATTGTACTGATGCCATATAGAAGCACACAGGTATACACAAGTCTAAGATTAGAGTGCTAGACCGATTTTTTAACCGGATGTTTTAGACCAAACAAAAAATAAAGAAATAAGAAACTTAAGTGCAAAATGAGGAGACAACTTTGTCAGATTTAAAAAAAAAAAAGAATCTAATGGTCCTTTTTCCTCGAAATATATAAAATATTTTAAAGGAAAAGATGTGAAATTTCTATCTTTTAACAAAGAATGTAAAATGATAAAAGAAAGCCAAGCTTTACTTTTTGTGAGGTTTAGACGTTTATACTCATGAAATGTTGGAAAAACACAAAACTGATAAAACGTTTGTATTAGAGACCTAAAACGTCGCGATCCCATTACATGTTCTGAGGACGTTTTTGTTTTTTAATGTTAAAATTCATAACTGAGTCAAAAAGTAGCTAAAATTACTCTGAATTCTGAAATTTGTGGAAGACAAAATAGCACTTCTGTCGTATCTGCTTTAAAAAAGAATGAACTCGCCGAAAATAAAATCGGATTTTGTCTATATCTGAAGATTGAGAAACGATAAACTGAGAATATATACTGTTAGTGGTTTATTTTTAAACTGTTTTAATGGTGAATGTACCGGTAATGTCATTAATGTTTGAATAGTTTGTCTGGTAAGATAGGTCAGTATATCGTATGGATGTATTTTAGACGGGTTTCGATCATGCTGTTTTAGTCAAAACTCAGGACAATATTGACTGTAATGCTAAAAAGAATTACCCGTCTTACCTTGGGAGGATGCAAGTTTTATTAGAAATCCAGAAATGCACGATGCCATTTCTATATTATTTTGGTTTTGTAACTAGGGGCGTATTTATTTTTTCGGTTTATTCTTTAATTTGTCTGTTATATTATGTATATATAGCTGCATGAGAAACCAAAATTGGTCCAACACTAAACTCACAAAGTCGTTTGCTTAAAACATCTATATATAGTACTCAAAATTTGATAGGGATCACAAAATGAAAAAGTTTCATGACGTTTTTAATGACGACTCTCTTATTACAATCTACTGATATAATAACAAGAACAGAGAATAACATGCGTAAAACATTTTCAATACAAAAAGTAAACAAATTAATCACAGTAGTTGCTTGGTCCGTAATAGACTCCATAGACCCACCACCATAACGATCATGCTCGGCCACATTTTGTCCATGAAATCGTTCATTAGGTCTTCTCCACACCCTTGCCCGTCTGTCTGTGAAGTCTAGAAAAAAAATCTGAACTCATCGGTAAAAATCACAGGTTCCCATTCAATAAGAGTCCAATTCAGGTGAACAGCTGCAAAGTCTAGACGAGCCTGAATGAGACGCTCTGCCAATGGAACCCTAACTGCTGGTCGACGACTATGTAATCCGGCATGGTGTAGGCGATTTCTCACTATTTGGAATGAAACACGAGTACCAGTAGCATTTTTAAGGTCATTACATAGGGTCGAGGCATTGTGAAATCTCTGTCGTCTTGCCTGAATTACCAAAAAGCGGTCTTGACGAGCAGTGGTAACCCTTTCACGACCTCGCCTGTTGACACTACCAGATGTTTTGGAAACGATTGAACATTCTAGAAATCACACTTGGAGAAACGTTGATGGTATTGGCAACCTGACGCTGTGACCTTCCAGATTCCAGCATTCCAAGAGTTCTAAGAGCACGATTCGTCATCTTTGTGGCATTTTCAAAAAACCATATCCCAAACAAAATGTAAACAAACACAGAGTACCTTTCAAGATTTTAAGTTTAGTTTATCGGTACAGATACTCTTACTGTACTCTAAACCCTCAACGTGTGGCACGTGCATTTTTACGGGTGAATTAGCACATCAGTAACATTTTGTAGGACATTAAATTGCTCGAATTAAACATACTAAATTCTTGCAATGTATCATTTTTTAAATGTAAACCAAAAAATAAAAATAATCGAGTGATCCTTAGCAAATTTTGAGTAGTATATAATGATTATTTGAGTTTACAGTGTACAGTGATGCAACATAAATTACACATACAATAAGTTCTGTGAAAACATACAATGGTTATTTTTTAACATTGTTCTAGAACCAAGTTCACAGAAATGATAAATGTATTTGGTAAATTAAATAATGGTTCAATATTTTTAAAACAGAAATTTGAACAAAAAAATATTGTATTGTAAAGCACTGTACACTGCAGCTTGTTTAAATGAATTACATGTATGTTGTACTACAGTCCCGAACAAAAGTATTTTGTCACAATTGCATACTGTAAATTCTAATTTTATTGCATGCAATTATTGTTAAATTTGTGAATTTTAGGCAATAATACCAGTTTTATAATTGCTTCTTCTTAATACTTGTGTTGTAATACTCCTGACAAAATCTGAAGTGTCAGGTTAAATGTATTGGGATTCTAACCCTGTCCTAATGTTTGAAATAATTTTAACATAGCAATAATATCTGAATTTGCAGTATTTCAAATGAAAACTAAATTTCCTTTATCAAAGAAAACAAAAAGGCCATATGTACTTGTTAAAATTGGTTACACATGTTGGAAACTGACAAAGGATTTATCTCATCTATTGTCATGTGACTTGGATACTGCCCAACTTGACCAACCACCTTGAAATGCATGGAGTTTTTAACCTTTCTATTTTCAAGGTCAGACAGCTATTAAATACCCGAGACAATCAATATACCAGGCAAGCTAAAATTTAAATCAAGGTAGTTCCAGACCTTTGCAAATCACAATAACAGACACTCATTTTTTTCCTTTTGCCTTCCATAAAGATGTGACAAGAGGTCATCGTTGACATTTTGATTCAATAGAAGCAAGAAGTAAGCAAGATGTTCAGGATAAGGTTCCACCAAAGTTTGCTTCAAATCTCTTCAATTGTAAACTAAGTTTAGCAATGGATACCGAAATAGATTGTCTCCATAAAACCCCCCAAAAAATTGAAATGGGGCTATCTAAGGACCATTCATCTTCAGTTTGGTTGAACTATCCTAAACAGTAGCCTGCAGACCTCTTATCCATGCATGTATTTCTTCTGGACACCTCTACAAAGTTTCCACACCAACAACTTTTAGACACTTGATTCACATTTCAATGGAAGTGCCTTTTGATGATTTTCTATTTTAAACCCTGTAGTTAAAGATGCATGATTGGAAAGTTACCGAATGCAAAAATTACATCAGAATTTGGGGATATTCTTGGTTATTTTAATAAAATAATACAAGGTTTTGGAAAGAAAATAAACAGGGCAGCTTTGATGACAAAGATGAATTCATCCAGACATTTAATCTGACAACAATTAACCCCACTCCCTAGATTTTCATTTTATGAAATTTGCTGTTGAAATGCTGCTGCTGATGTTCTAATCAGCTGTGGAAAAATAATTACTTTGTTGCCAATACAGCTGTGTTGATAATTTAGTTCTTTTCACAGATGTTCTGGCAAAGAGTTAAATTGGCTTAGTGGTTTAAGAGGAGTTTCTGAAAATGAAAAATTCCCATAAGCTTAATGTGAAAACGGTTTAAAGCCATGTTTGCCATCTTGATCACATTTGGGATGGGATAATTTGTTTGGATTTTATTGAGTAATAATTTTTGGATTAGGGCCAACAGTACCCAATTGTTTGTTTTCATTTTACCCTAAGAAGATTGGGTAGGTGGGTAGGGAAATATTTTTTTATGTCTGTCATGATGGTTTTCCACAATACAAATAAAATTTTCAGAACTGACAGTGGCTGCCACAAGTAAGAAATAAAAGCAGAGGCTCCAAGGAGCCTGTCATCGCTCACCTGTCATACAGTTTTCAAAATAAAGTTTACATTAAAACCATTTCAATTAACTATGGTTTGAATAGCAAAAGCAAGTTCGGCTGAGGCAGCCATCTTGGTTGGCGGATGCCGGATACAATTCTGAAAGGAACCCATCTAGGGACCATTTCACCAAAGATTGGTTCCAATGGAGTTAAGTTTCAGATGAG